>JADRCD010237681.1:0-20772 GCA_019843815.1 Montemys delectorum | reverse complement strand
CCCCCCTCACTTGCCCTTCCCTCCCCTCTCCTCCCTCTCTTTTTTCATATAGATATATGAAAGGCAGACAGACAGACGACAGACAGACAGACACTTAGCCAGATAGATAGATTTTTAGTCAACGTGTCAGGCCCTTAGCTGTCTATGTAACCAAGGATGACACTGACTTTCTGATCACCTGCTTCCACCTCCCTAGTATTGAGATGCCACGCGTGCACTTGTGTTTCTGGTCTGGGTTCTGCGGAGCTGATCTAGGGCTCCTGCAGCTAGGCAAGCACACTACCCACTCACGCATGTCCTCAGCCCAGTTTTGTCCTTATTTGCTACCTTTTTGATGACAACCTCCAGTAAAGTCACTGGAGTTTGGGTCTATTTCATTTTTATTACCAATTTAGCTTCTTTAATAATAGCAAAAATCTTCAGTTATTTTATTTCTTCTCAAATTGGCGTTGCCAGCTAATTTATCTCCTGAAGGATTCGTCTATTCTACTCAAGGTTTCAAATGCATTGTCAGACTTGCTCATCTTGTGTCACGGTGATGGCGGCTCCTGCTCTTACCGTCTTGCTTTATTTCCAGTCTTGGATCTCTCTCTCTCTGGAAGTCACCTGTGACTTCTTCTTCTTCTTTTTTTTTTTTTTCAAGACAGGGTTTCTCTGTGTAGCCCTGGCTGTCCTAGAACTCACTCTGTAGACCAGGCTGGCCTCGAACTCAGAAATCCACCTGCCTCTGCCCGCTAAGTGCTGGGATTAAAGGCGTGTGCCACCGCCTGGCTGATAAATAATTTTAAAAAATTAAGATGTAAAGAAGTCACAGGTGAGCCAGGCAGTGGTGGTGAATGCCTTTTATCCCAGCACTTGGGAGGCAGAGGCAGGTGGATTTCTGAGTTCGAGGCCAGCCTGGTCTACAGAGTGAGTTCCAGGACAGCCGGGGCTACACAGAGAAACCCTGTCTTGAAAAACCAAAAAAAGGGGGCACTGACTGTTCTTCCGAAGGTCCTGAGTTCAAATCCCAGCAACCACATGGTGGCTCACAACCATCTGTACAGCTACAGTGCAGCTATACATAAAATAAATAAATAAATCTTAAAAAAAAAAAGAAAAACAAAAAAAAAATTTATCAGGGTACATAGACATAGACCAAATTAGCATACAAATCAAATGTATCCTCATAAGTAATCATAGTTATCTTGTTTTATTAATTTTTAAAATTGTAATTTGTTTTATTTTACATGTCTGAGTGTATTTCCTACATGCATGTGTGTACCACATGTGTACCTAGTGCCCACAGAGGTCAGAAGGTTCATCAGAGCCCCTAAAACTGGATTTACAGATGTTTATGAGCCACCATGTGGGAGCTGGGGACCAAGCCCGCATTCTCTGAAGGACCAAGTGCGATCAAGTGCTCTCAGCTGGTAAGCCATCTCTCTATTCCCCAGGGAAGACATTTTAACTCAGCTCCTTGGCATACACATCATTTTACCATTTCTAAGAAACAAAGCAAATTTGTACACTGAGATGGATGAGCTCGTTTGACATAATACAAATCCAAAGGTACACTAACTTGATACTTACATGCTGAAGAATGATGGTAGACAAATATTAAGTTTTTGTTTTCTTGGACTGGAGAGATGGCTCAGTAAATAAGAGTATTTGCTGCTCTTTCAGAGGATCAGAATTTGAATCTCAAAACCTTTATCAGGTGGTTCACAATTTCCTGTAACTCTAGTGCCAGGAGAGGTAGAGCCCCCTTTTGGTCAGTGGTGGTACTGCAAGCACATGATGCACATATATGGACTCAAATACTCCTGTAAAGTTTTGTCTTAAATCCAGAGTGTTTCCTGTATAATTCATTTTAAGAACTGGCCAGGTAATGGTGGCGCACGCCTTTAATCCCAGCACTTGGGAGGCAGAGGCAGGCAGATTTCTGAGTTTGGTCTACAGAGTGAGTTCCAGGACAGCCAGGGATATGCAGAGAAACCCTGTCTTGAAAAAAAAAAAAAAAAGAAGTGCCTTGTGGTTTTCTAGAATCTATCTGCTGTGTGTATGTGTATGTTTCCTATGGTATCTGTCCTTAAGTATTAATCTTTTCCTTGCACGTTTTGGATATATGAGGTTCTTCTTTCTACCCCACTGCTAATTTTCCTTATAACTTGATTTGTATGGAGGTCAGAGGTCAACTAGCAGTAATCAGTACATCTCTTATACCATGTCGATCCCAGGGGATCAAACTTAGGTCCTCAGGCTTGGCGTTAGGGCTTTTATCCTCTGAGCCATCACACTGGCCCTTGATCAGCTTTTTTTGAGTCCATGGCTGCACTCAGACATCTTCCAGAGGCCACTGAAATCATGTCTGGAAATGTGCAGTATTGTCTTTCAGCCTTTCTGGCTACTTGTTTTTAGATTTATTTTTATTTTATGAGTATGAGTGTTTCGCCTGTATCTAAGTCTGTTCACCATATGTGTGCCTGGTGCTTTGGGGAGGGGGGTAGGCAAGGACATGGGATCCCCCAGAGCTGAAATTACAGATGATTGTGATGTTGGGAACCAAACCTGGGTCCTCTGCAAGAATAGTAAGTGTTCATCCATTGCTGAGCCCTCTCTCCAGTCTCTCTGCTGGGCACTTCAAATAAATTCAACAGGGAGAAGAAATATGGATTTTGAGATTAAAAGGAAAGAATGATTTGTTGGTACACACACACACACACACACACACACACACACACACGGGCTAGAGAGATGGCTCAGTGGTTAAGAACACTGACTGCTTTTCCAGAGGTCCTGAGTTCAATTCCCAGCAGTCACATGGTGGCTCACAACTGTATGAAATGGGATCTGATGCCCTCTTCTGGTGTGTCTGAAGACAGCAACAGGGTACTCATATATATAAAATAAAGAAATAAAATATTTTTTAAAAATTAAAAAAACATATACATATATATTCAAAGACTTTAGAAATTTACACACATCAAATTTCATCTCATTCGAAATCATTGAGCAGGTGAGATATATCACTGCTTACAACACTCTGGGTTGATCTTCAGAAGTGTTGACTATAGAACTTTTATGTTGCATTTTGTTATATGGAGGTCGTATCATAGAGGCTGTGTAGAGGTTAGATAACTTGGAGAGTTGTAGAGAGCCGTCTGAACCTCGCCCTAAAGATGGCGACGGCTGGCCGAGAGCTCTGAGATAAACAACACCTGATTTGGCTTGTAGGTTGCGCTTCTGAGTAGCATGATCTTCCCTGGCCTATGGGGAGATGACACGTGGCATGAGTACATGGGCTCCTACTAGGATATAAGCTGTGCCCGAGTAGGGATCTCGGGCTCACCTCTCCACAATGCTGCCTGCAAAGTATCCTGAGTAAACCGCTAAGAGAAGGAACCGGTTGTGTCGTGTCTTAATTCCTGCTGGGCAGGGTTGGCGCACCACAGAGAGTTAGTTCTCTTCTTCTACTTTGTGTGTTACAGGAATTGGACTCAGGTTGTCAAGCTTGGCAGCAAACATCTTGACCCACTGAGCCATCTCTCTGGCCTGACTGCCCTATTTCTCAAAGTGACTTCCACGGATGGGGATCAAGGACAGACCTTGTGTTCAAGAGTAAAGCTTTTGGGGGGGGGGTGTCACTATAGGATGAAATTTAGAGGTGGCAGGTTTTCTAACCTAACTAGCTCCCAAATAATTGAGATGGATACCTATTAAGTTTATTCAACAAGCTTTAAGCACAATAACTGAACTGAGCTTTCAGGCTACTTTCTAGCCATAAGCACCAAGTTTCTTGCTATTTCTCTCTCTTTGGCTCACTCTGCTGTAGCAGTCCATCCTCATGGAGAACTCTCTGGGCAACTCCTCCTCATGCCTGATCTCAGGGTGACTGTCTCATCCTTCTTCCTTACTCTTCTGCCTGGGATCCCTGGCTTGGATTGGAAGTCCAGCTTTTCTATCCCTTTGTCCAGTCATTGGCTAGCCAACCTTTTATCAGCCAATCAAAGATAACTGGGGAACATTCTTTATTATGATTATGATTATTATTTATTCACTTTACATCCCAATCACAGCCCCCCTCCTCCTGGCCCCCCCTTACATAGCCCTACCCCCCCTTACATAGCCCTACCCCACCCCTTCTCTTCTGAGGAGAAGGAGCCTCCCTGCCCAGATATCACCCCACCCTAGAACATCAAGTCGCTGCAGGACTAGGTACATCCTCTCCCACTGAGGCCAGACAAGGTGGCTCAGTTAGGGGAACAGGATCCACAGGCAGGCAATAGATTTAGGGGCAGTCCCTTTCCAGTTGTTGGGAGATCCGCATGAAGACCAAGCTGCACATCTGCTGCATATATACAGGAGGCCTGGGTCCAGCTCATCTATGCTCTTTTGTTGGTAGTTCAGTCTCTGGGAATCCCCATGTGTCCAGGTTAGTTGACTCAGTTGGTCTTCTTGTGGTGTCCCTAGCCTCTCTGGTCTCTCAGCCCTTCCCCCAACTTTTCCACAAGACTACCCGAGCTCCGTCCAATGTTTGGCTCTGGGTCTCTGAATTTGTTTCAGTCAGCTGATGAGTGGAGCCTCTCAGAGGACAGTTATGCTACACTCCTGTCTGCAAGCATAGCAAAGTATTATTAATAGTGTCAGGGATTGGTTCTTGTCCATGGGATGAGTCTCTCAAGTTGGGTCAGTCATTGGTTGACCGTTCCCTTAGTCTCTGCTCAATCTTTGTCCTTGCACTTCTTGTAAGCAGGACAAATTTTAGGTTGAAGTTTGTGTGGGTGGGTTGGCAACCTTATCTCTCCACTAGGGGTCCTGCTATAGGAGGTGTCCGCTTCAGGTTCCATATCCTCTAGTGCTAGGAGTCTCAGCTAGACTCCTGGGAGCCTCCCCCAACTCAGGTTTCTGGCATGTCTTGGGCAGCTACCCAAAATGCTCCACAAGAAAACATACTCCACTATATTTATAGCAGCTTTATTCATGATAACCAGAAAATGGAAATAACCCAGTTGCCTCTCAACTAAAGAATGGATAAAGAAAATGTGGTTCATTTATACAATGGGATATTACTCAGCTATTAAAAACAAGGACATCATGAAATTTGCAGGCAAATGGAAAATATCATCCTGAGTGAGGTAACCCAGTTCCAAAAGGACATGCATGCTTTGTACTCACTTATAAGTGACTATTACAGAATACCCACACTCTACTCCACAGACCCACAGAAGCTAAATAGCAAGGAAAGCCCAAGGAGGATGCTTGAATCTCATTCAGTAAAGGAAATAAAATAGTTACTGGAGGCAGATGGAGGAAGGGAACTGGATGGGAGAGGGTATGGGGAGGGGAAAGGGGGCATCAGGATCAGATGTGGGGAGAGAGGAGGATAGAGGACAGGGAAAATATAATTAGGGACGTCTCTAGGTTGTGGGGAGCATTCTTCACACCACATTGATACAGGAGATCCTTCAATACTCATGACGATGCCCGTATCTGGACTGTAACTTGGGGCACAGAAGTCAGCATCTGAATGCACAGAGAGCAAGACCCTCTACCAAGACATCGCCATCTCTGTTTTATAGCAGCAGGTGTTGAGTTTTCCTGACCCCTCTGTGCTGGGAAACGAGATAACACTGAAAACGAGGGAGAACATCATCCTAGCAGCTGAGCCGACAGAGATTCACCCCCACTGGGTGTCAGTGTGCACAGTAGGGAAACTAAGGCAGCAGGATGAGGAGTGGAGTGCTGGAGCTCCGAAGGACAGGGCTGCCAGGAGGTGACGATGCTTTCCCACAGCACACGCCTTTCAGAATGTCCTCCAATCTGAGCCTGCTGGTCAGGAGACGTTGAATGTTTGAAATGCACATTATTTTACTTTAGCGGAGAGCATCAAATAACCAGGACATCAATCGTGTCAACTGATTCCAAAAGCACGATCACTCTCAGACAATTGGAGAAGAGGAGGAAAGAATCCATCTGCTGCATGGTCATCAAGATTTCTGCTAGCCTAAAATCTAAGGGTTTTTTTGTTTTGTTTTGTTTTGTTTTTTTGGTTTTTGTTTGTTTGGTTGGTTGGTTGGATTTTTTTTTGTTTTTGTTTTTGTTTTGTTTTGTTTTTTGGAGACAGGGTTTCTCTGTGTAGCCTCTTGGCTGTCCTGGAACTCACTCTGTAGACCAGGCTGGCCTCAAACTCAGAAATCCGCCTTCCTCTGCCTCCCAAGTGCTGGGAGTGCGCCACCACCGCCGGCTCTAAAATCTAAGTTTTGCCTTTTTATTTCCTTCCTGACTTTGTGGGGAGGTTACCAGTACCACAGCGTGAATGTGGAGGTCCAAGGACAACTTGCAGGAGCCAGTTCCCTTTCCACGGCACGGGTCCCAGGGATCGAACTTGGGCTGTCCGGCTTGCAGAGAACTGTTTTACTTGTTGAGCTGTCTCACCAGCCCCTTAACATTTATTTTAAATTAGCATTCCTCTTTCTTTATTTCTTTTCCTTTACTGAGAAGGATTAGTCGTACATCATTGTGAGTACATTATAGTAATTCCATAAATGTCAACAATGAGTAATGATCAATTTAGGATAATAAGCATCCTGTCTCTTCAAACATTAATCATATCTACAAGCTAAGAATGTCTTCTTTGCAGCCATTTAAAAAAAAAAAAATCACAGAAGTTGGAGAGATGGGTCAGCAGTTAAGAGTACTGATTGCTCTCCCAGAGAATCCCAGTTGAATTCCAACACCCACACGTTTGCTTGCAATGGTCTGTAACTTTACTTCTCGGGTATCCAGTGCCTTCTGCATAGTTATGGATGCAGACAAAAACCTGTATATATGAAATAATTTTTTGTTTTTCCTTTTTTTTTTTTTTTGAGACAGGGTTTCTTTGTGTAGCCCTGGCTGTCCTGGAACTCACTCTGTAGACCAGGCTGGCCTCGAATTTAGAAATCCACCTGCCTCTGCCTCCCAAGTGCTGGGATTAAAGGCATGCGCCACTACCACCCAGCTTTTTTGTTTTTTCTGGACAGGGTTTCTCTGTGTAGCCCTGGCTGTGCTGGAACTCACTCTGTAGACCAGGCTGACCTCGAACTCAGAAATCGACCTGCCTCTGCCTCCCAAGTGCTGGGATTAATTAAATAATTTTTAAAAATCAAAACTAAGTACTAGAAAACAAGAACCAATTGCTCCTCTCCAACAGGACTGGGCCTCTTATTTAACTTCTGTCTGTCCTGATCCTCCTGTCCTGGCCAGGCTCTAGTGACCACAGCTACAGACTACTCATCTACGAGTCTTCCCTCATGTGGTATGTGTCTTTCTGTGTCTGGGCTATATCATTGTACACAACAATCTCTAATACTATCCATGGTGCTGCAAGTGACAGGATTTCATGACTGAATAATTGTCCTGGTTTTTTTGTTTGTTTGTTTGTTTGTTTGTTTTTGTCAACTTGACACAAGCCAGAGTCATCTGTGGAGAGGGATCATCAATGAGCAACTGTTTCCACAGGATTGGGCTGTAGGCATCTCAGTGGGGCATTTTCTTAACTAGTGTTTGATGTGAGGTGGCCCAGACTACAGTAGGAAGCGGCATCCCTGGGCAGGTGGTCCTGGGGCGTATAAGAAATCAGCCTGAGCAGCTGGCAAGATGGCTCAGTGGGTAAGAGCACGGACTGCTCTTCTGAAGGTCCTGAGTTTGGATCCCAGCAACCATATGGTGGCTCACAGCCATCGGACGCCCTCTTCTGGAGTGTCTGAAGACAGTTACAGTGAATTGCGCAGGAGCGAGCAGGGCTGGAGCGAGCAGAGCCAGCAGAGGTCCTGAGTTCAATTACCAGTAGCCACACACATGATGGCTCACGGCCATCTGTACAACTACATACAGTATGCTCATACACATAAAAATAAAATAAAAAAATAAATCTTTAAAAAAAATAAATAAATCAGCCTGAGCAAGCCATGGAGAGCAAGCCAGAGATGTAGCATCCCTCCATGGCCTCTGCACCAGCTCCTGCCTCCAGGTTCCTGCCTGGAGTTCCTGCTCAGACTTCCCTCACAGTTAGAGTGGGGCCTAATAATTGCAAGCTGAAATGAATCCTTTTCTCCCTAAGTCATTTTTAGTTTAATCATAGAAATGAAAACCCTACCTAAGACGACAATATTCTAGTGTGTGTTTGTGTGTGGGTACCACTGTTTAGAAAGATGGGATCTTTCTGTACACCTTGTTGAGCCTTAAAATTCTTTCTAAAAATTGTCGACTTTATTTTTAAAAATTATTTCATTATTTTATGTATTTAGGTATTTTTGTCTACATGCATGTCTTGTACACCAAATGGTTACAGTGCCTTAGGAGGCCAGAAAAGGGCATCAGATCCTCTATAACCGGAGGGATAGACAGTTGTGAATGACTGTGTGGAAGCTAGGAATTGAACCTAGGTCCTCTGTAAGAATAGCCAGCACTCTTTTTTTTTTTTTTTTTCCAAGACAGGGATTCTTTGTATAGCCCTGGCTATCCTGGAATTCACTCTGTAGATCAGGCTGGCCTCGAACTCAGAAATCCACCTGCCTCTGCCTCCCTGTGCTGGGATTGAAGCATGAGCCACCACTGTCCAGCCAAATTCTTCAACTCTTAAACCAAAACTTTAGCTTAAGGTCCAGTACCTTAAACTCTTGTTCTTTCTGCCTCTGCATCTCTAGTGCTGGGAGTCATGTTTCACTGTATTCGATTCTGTGTTTTATTTATCCATTTGTCGATAGTTTTCCTCACTGACTCATCTTAGCTACTGTGAATATAGTTTGCAATAAACCTGGGGATACAAACTTCTCTTCCCATTAACAAGTTAATGTTCTTTGGAGGTTGTCTGAGGTACTACTGTTCTGTTGCTGTGAGGAGACACCATGACCAACACGTTTAATTGGGGGCTTGCTTACAGGTTCAGAGGATTAGTCCATCATCATCATGGCAGAGAATGTGGCAGAAGGTAGGCCTGCTGGAGAAATTGTTGAAAATTCACTTCTGATCCACAGGATGCAAGCCAAAATGAGAGAGAGAGACTGAGCCTGGCATGGGCTTTTGAAACCTCCACTCCTATCCCCAGTGACAGATCTCTTTCAAGAAGGGCACACCTCCTCCAGCAAGGCCATACCCCTGATCCTTCCCAAAAAATTCCACTAACTGGGAGCCAGACATTTAAATACAATGAACCTATGGGGGCCATTCTCTTCCAAGTCACCACAGAGATATTCAGTAATGAAATTGTTGAGTACACTGTGGTACTAGCTTTATTAAAAAAAAAAAAAAAGGAATCTCCATGTTTCCCAAATATCTAAATTTTATTGATGAAATTACACAATACCAGGGGGAAATATGTGAATTTGTGGTCTAGGAATAGAGATGTGTGTGTGTGTGTGTGTGTGTGTGTGTGTGTGTGTGTGTTTGGAGACAGGGTCTCATACTGTAGCTCAGGATTTCCTTGAATTGCCAGCTAATCTTTCCCTTAGCCCCACAAGTATTGGGATGACAGATGTAAGCCACCAGTGCCTGGTTCAAAAAAAATATTCTCATGGGTGTGGGGAGTAAACCTGAGATGAGATTATCCCTGCCTGGTACACCGGTGGTGGACACATCCAAAATGAGACAACCCTAGATTATTTGATGCAGGAAGATGCCCTAAATCTAGGTAGCAGCTTACAAGGGCAGCCCGCACACCCACACAGAAGTGGATGAAGGGTGAATTTAGCCTGCTTGCCTTACTCCAGCTGGCAAGTCCATTTAGCCTGTAATGTACATCCCTTTACCCATATTAGAATCAACTTCCTGGGGATTCCAGCATAGACTGAAGACCAATAGCTTCCCAGGGATGCTCCAGGCTCATGGCACCCGAGTGGGATTGCTACGACCAGCCTCATGGACTAAAGAAGAACTGCTGGGTTTTTGGCCTCTTAGTGTGAGACAGCTATTGTTGGACTACCTGGTCTGCAACCTGGAAGGCAATCTAATATATGCCCCGTATGTATGTATGTATGTATGTATGTATGTATGTATATCTGTGGTATGTATATATAGTTATATATGTGTGGTATGTGTATATAGTTATTCTTATATATTCATAATGTGTGTGAATGTTCATTCTCTTCCTTTAGAGAACTCTGACTAATACAGTGGAAATACAGAATAAGATGAGAGCTGTGAAGGAGAATTCAGCAACATCTAACAAAATCTCAGATGCATTTATTTCCTAACTTATTTTGAGGTCTGTTTGCTAGTGGTGTGCTATTCACACACAGAGACTCAAGATTACATATAAAGTTATTGACTACAACAACATTTTGTTTGTTTTGTTTTTTTTGACAGGGTTTCTCTGTGTAGCCCTAGCTGTCCTGGAACTCACTCTGTAGACCAGGCTGGCCTCAAACTCAGAAATCCGCCTGCCTCTGCCTCCCAAGTGCTGGAATCAAAGGCGTGTGCCACCACTGCCTGGCCTACAACAACCTTTATAAGAATAAGATACTGGTGACAACCTAACCCCCACAATAGAGAAATGGTTGACTGACATGACAGCATCACGTGACAGAGACTCAAAGGAAATGCAGAATACATATCTGCACATAAGATATTAAAAAGAAATGCTATGGATGAAACACATTTGACACAAATCATTTGAGCAGAGAGGAGCCGGCAGAGAAGTGGCTCAGAGAGCCTAAGACAGCAGTGTGAGCAGTGAGCTCCTGAGTGTCCACAGCTGGCTGGCTATCTCATTTGGAAATGGTCTGATGGGAGGTTTTTAATTGTGTAGCCAATCAGCTGGATAGGTATTTGTAATTAGTTGAGTTTCTACCCCTGCTAAGTCAGTTAGGAGAGCCACTTCCATGTTCTGGTGTTACAGGAGAGATCTGGGTCTTAAAATCACCCAGGCTGACCTTTCTGTACAGAGCTAATGGAAGTGTTGGCCAATGTATTTCCATAGAAAAAAAACTTGTACCTGCAAGATGCATGTAGAGTGTAGCATAGAGAAGGAGAAAGAAACCACACATGATGGCATATGCCTTTAATCACAGAATTTGGGAGGCAGAGACAGGAAGATCTCTGAGTTCAAGGCCGGCCTGGTCTACAGAGAGAGAGAGTTCAAGGACAGCCAGGACGACACAGAGAAACCCTCAAAACAAAACAAAACGAAAAATAGGAGGAGAAAGGATACAGATGCCCACACTTAAGTAGAGAAACATTTTTCATACTTTCAAAAGCAAGTAGGAAATACAGGCCAGAGGAAGGAGCAGGAGAAGGAAATGAGGTCCTTCTGAATGCGTCGTGCTGTGAAGCTGTGCTTAAATATTTTATACACTCAAAAAAATTTGAAGTAAGTTAAAAGGCCGAGAAGGAAGCATTGCCTAAAATCTGAAAAGAAGGCAAAACAAGTACTAAATTATGTATCAAACTGATGCTGTACTCTTAAGATAAAAGACTTATTTCAAGTTACTGATCCAGCCTTCAGAGCGGAATGCATTGCAGGTCAAAAGAGAGCCGCAAAGAGAGTAGAAGCTTCCACCAACCACCTTTTTATGAGCATCAAGATGGATTTTTGCGGTCACTGTGCACACACAGCAGCCTCGTAAATTATTACAGCAATTAAAATTACAGTTAGAAATCAAGAATTTAGTGTCACAAAAAAAGCCATGCAGAAGTGACATAGTCAGACCTCAGGTCCGATGCTGCATCAGTTCGAAGAGGAAATGGTCTTGTGAAGTTTTGAGGTCTTCCATATTTTGAAAATGATAAGATTTCTGAGTCAGTCTGTAGAAGTCATAAGGACACAGTAACAGTGAACATAACCTCCCCAAGCCGACCTGAGCACCTAGAGACATGCTGAAGGCTAAACTGGAGACAGGATACTTTGACGTTTTCTCAAGCTGCTTGTTATACCAAAAAGCTAGGACGTTGAAGCTAACAGATGGCTCAGTGGTTAAGGGACCTTGCTGCTCAACCAGAGGACCCAGCTTCAGTTACCAACACCCACAAGGCAGCTTATGTTCGTCTGTAACTCCAGTTCTGGGAGACCCCCTTCTGGCCTCGGTGGGCACTGTATATACATGGTGCACTTACATAGAAACTAGCACTCACAAACACACATAAAATAAAAGTAAATAGGGCTGGAGAGATGGCTCAGCAGTTAAGAGCACTGACTGCTCTTCTGAAGGTCTTGAGTTCAAAACCCAGCAACCACATGGTGGCTCACAACCATCTGTAATGAGATCTGATGCCCTCTTCTGGTGTGTCTGAAGACAGCTGCAGTGTATTTACTTACTTACTTACTTTATTTATTTATAAATAAATAAATAAGTTTTTTTTTCCTTAAATCAGGATAAACCCAAAAGACAGTAGCAGAAACCCAGCCTGTGGGGCCCCCTTGGCCACAAAAAAATAGCCTGAGCATCCAAAATGACTAAAACTGGTCAGGGTCGTACATGCCTATAACAGCAGCATGCCAGTGGTGGAGGCAGGAGGATCAGAAGTCCAAGACTTAACTTCATACACTATAGAGCAAGTTCAAGGCCAGAGTAGATCACATGCGATCCCCTATCTCTCTCAAAAAAACGTGGAGGGACCTGGAGAGATGGCTTAATGGTTAAGACACTTGTTCTTGCAGAAGACCCAGGTTTCATTCCCACTACCCACATGGAGGTCTCACATCTGTCCAGAATTCCCAGGATCCTCTGTCCTCTGCTGTGCTCCGTGGGCACTGCCCATATGTGACACACTCACATACATGCAGGCAAACACACCCATACAATTTTTTAAAAATTAAAGATGACTATAGTTGATGAATACATATATAAATTTCAGTGGATTTATAATAATCAAGGTGAAATGGAAAGACATAGGAAGAGAAGAAAAAAATGAAAGGAAAAAGAAAAACAACTCAGAAAAAACATATTAACCCTGTCACCAAAGGGTAACCAGAACACCAAATCCTGACTTGATAATCAAGGGGTGAACGAAAGAAGACCCCTCCCGCTGCATGGGAACTGAGACTGCTATGGGTAAATAGCCCTACTGGAGAGGGAAAGCCTGATATCATAGCAGAATCCCATCTGACAGAGCTGCAAGCTGATGCAGAGATAAATAGTTATATTAAAAATAATGATAAATAATAATGACAACAACAAACCAGTTAATGGATCTAGGTGTGGTGTGCCTGAATGGGTGAGGTGTAGGAGGAGAATGAGAATTCCAAAGCTGGCTTCAGTTACACAGAGAGTTCGAAGCCAGTCTGAGCTACAGGAGACTCTGCCAGAGAAAACAAAACAATAGACAAACAAAAGAACCAGAGAAACTAAAACCAAGAAAAGAGAGACAAAATGATTTCCAAACAGACAGACAGACAGACAGACAGAGAGAGAGAGAGAGACAGAGAGAGAGAGAGTTAGAGAAAAACAGAGACAAAAAGATAGAGAGACAGAGAGACAAAAAGAAAGAGAAAAAGGCAGAAAGACAGAGACAGAGAGAAGTTGAAATTGACAGTAGAGTAATCATACTGCCTTTTCCTGTCCTGAATGAGCCTAGCTTCACTCCACGTGGATGGCACTCTGGATGAGATGAAATGGAAACTGACACATACACAGGGTGTGTGTTCATGCAAGGGAGGATTGAGCTTATATGTCACTCAGTTTAAGTAGAAACTGAGGTACAAGCCAACAAGATAAATGCTCCAGAACAAAATGGCAAATGAATACAATGAATGCGACAGTAGGGAAGATTGACCCAGTTTCTATGTATGTATGTATGTACGTATGTATGTACGTATGTATGTACGTATGTATGTTTGTATTTAGTATATGTAAGTGCACTGTCGCTGTCCTCAGACATACCAGAAGAGGGTGTCAGACCTCATTACAGATGGTTGTGAGCCACCATGTGGTTGCTGGGATTTGAACTCAGGACCTTCGGAAGAGCAGTCAGTGCTCTTAACCGCTGAGCTATCTCTCCAGCCCCTGACTCAGTTTCTAAAACGAGTCAGGGATGAATTAGAAAGCAAGGGTGAGACAAAGGTGGGGAATATGGAGGGGGCGAGGGAACCCTAGAACACACAGACCGCAGTGAAGTATGAGTGTGCATGGACTACTTCTCTCCTTAGGAATGTTAAAACATTTTCAAAAAATTTTTAAGTGTGTGTGTGTGTGTGTGTGTGTGTGTGTGTGTGTGTGTGTGTGTGTTTGCGCAGGCACACAGGGGCACTTGAATTCAGTATCCACTAAGGCCGGATGCTGCATTGGATTCCCCAGAGATGGAATTATAGATGGTTGCTAGCTGTCGCTGTGACGTGACCTCAGACACCCTACAGAAGCGGCATGTGTTCTTAAGTGCTTAAGCCATCTCTCCAGGCTCCTCACGCAGGAATTTTAAAGTTAGATATGATGGCTAAAACTAGGAGATGAGAAGGTAATACTGCAGTTAGGTGGCCACCAGGGGGAGGTACTGGGAGGGAAGCGGGAGGTAGAGCCTGGAGGTAAACCGAAGTCTCCAGTGGAATCCAATCGGATCAGACCCAGTCAGTTCCAACTGTAAAGATATGGGAGCTGATAGCTCAGCCACACCAGCGTGCCCTAAACTGCGGTCATTTCCAAGAAGTGCTAGCAATAAAATCTAATCGCTCATTTTCAAAGGTGCCTCCACCCAACTTAGTCCTCACTACAAACAACAGAAAACACTGACTCCTGCTGGCTATTCCCTTCTCACTCCAAATCTGCTTAACCACCCCCCCCCCCCCCCCCCCCATGAAGTTTATCATAGAAAAACAACCCTAGCCCCGCTTGCTTTGCAAGAACATTCATTGAACAGACTTTAAAAAAACAATATTAGCCGGGCGGTGGTGGCGCACGCCTTTAATCTCAGCTCTTGGGAGGCAGAGGCAGGCGAATTTCTGAGTTCGAGGCTAGCTTGGACTACAGAGTGAGTTCCAGGACAGCCAGGGCTACACAGAGAAACCCTGTCTCAAAAAACCAAAACCAAAAAAAAAAAAAAAAAACCAAACCAAACACACACACACACACACACACACACACACACAATGTAAACTGTAGAGATGAACCATGTTTGGTTTTTGTTGAAGAAAAAAAGACAAACACAAGAGAGGGAGACATGAGATATAAATGGCTGGAAGATTGTACCCTCCTGGTTGTTCAGAAAGGGAGGAAGGACGGTGTCATCAGGGTTAGAAAGCCCACACTCTACCTCAGGCAGCGTACCTGGCTGAGTAACTATCTAGCCAGCGTCTATCCATCACCTGTCTCAGCTCCACATGTTTACCAAAGGTTTAAAATCATAAGTAAAGTTTTGTATAGATAAACCCAGCCAATATTTTCTCTTCTGTCCTAGCACCTATAATCGTTAGTCCCCCTTTTATGACCTTTGGTTAATTGTTTACAACCTCTTGGAATGTACTCTGAGTAGGAGAAAGTCTGGTTACTGAAAGACTCCCGTAGGGAGACCCTCACTCAAGTCCCGGGAAAATGTGCACCCAGAGAAACACGAGAGACCATCTTGATGTAAACACACGAGGTAGTTTTAATATCGGAGCTCCGGGTGGACCCATATCTCACGCAGGAGACAGAGGGATCGACCTCGAGGCTCAGGGGTTAGGGGTTTTTATAGGAAGGAGGTCTAGGGGAACAAAGGAATTAGCATAGCAATACATAATTGGCTAATTCAAATCCAGCTAGAATACGTGCAGATCAGAGCATAAGGAAATTACTAAGGGTGGTATTGAGGCTGCAGGGCATCTGGTTGGCCTCCAACCGTACCTCATCATTCAGTTGGGTCATCTTGCCCAGACAGGTCCCTGCTTGCCTGAGCCCACCCAGACATGTCTTATCTATCTCTTCTTGGCCTGCTAGTTCCCAGAATATTCAACAGCTTGCTTGCTCATTCCCAGGCCTATGTGGGCAAGCTTGTGCTGGATTTTCAGACTTATAATTCTTCTACCTGGCCAGCACAGGTCCTAAGCTTTAGTTACGCCTTTTCATTACCATCTAAGAGCAATTAACTGCTGACACTTGAGAGACTGGCAGAGTTCTCATCTGATAGTTTTGACTAACAGAAAAGGACCTAATAGCAGTCCCACTATAAATGAACTTAATAATCACTGGGATAATTTTAGGAATCCTTATAAGATCATCATTAAGATGTAAGTCACCTATTTGTCTATATAGCATCACTAAAAGACAGTACAAGCTCATGAATCTGCAGAGATCTGCTCCAAAGGGATGTGCTACTACTTAGTGATTAGTATATATGTATAATAATAACAGGAAAAGTGTATTAATAGCAGAAATCTTTCCTAAAATTAGCCTCTTACATCCTTGTTTAATAAGGGCTCACCTGTTGCAGATTATATAATAATCCGAAGCAGGCATTTCAGGATGATCACCTGCTAGTTATTAGCTTGTCCTATTATGGCCCCTGACAGTTATCTAAGTGGGCCCTAAGTGCAGGCACCTATATTCCAGGAAGGGAGAGGTGGATGAGCTTAGGAACATACATGAGCAACACAGCCATAGGCCAAGGAACACCAGCAACAGCCAGACACCGATGGAGTCGAAAGCCTCCCCCGGCCGCCCAAGAAACATCAGATGTGTGGGTTCTGGAGCCGTTGTTTCTGGCTATCTGTCTGATGTGTAGCCTTTTTTGTTGCAGTGGCTACAGAAAATTAATACGGGAGTTTCCGCTCCATCTGGGGAAAGGGTAAAATGACCCAGGTAAGCACCCAGAAAGCCACAAGTGCACAGTTGTGACAGTGGCTGTGAGTAAGCAGGGTGTGTTGATGTCTTCTCTGGAGGTGGTCGTGGAGAGGACTTTGAGGGAGTGCTACTGAGAGGCGGCAGAGACAGAGGCTGAGAGCGGAGGCACCTGGAATCAGATCTCTTCAGGCCAAGCAGTTAGGAGTGTCAATGGCTGCAAGCCTAGAGATTGACACTGTGCAGGATACAGCCATGTGCACTGCCTACTTGTGCCAGGTGTGGTTTCCCAAGGTCAACTGGGACCGAAATTCTATTTGGCAGACAGGAAGTGTGCTATACACACTCCATGTGCTCTCTATTTACTCTTCCCTTAGCAGGATCCGTTGGCAGCCTAGTGAGGGCAGGCTCCAGGCAACAGACTACAGGAGTCTGAGGACAGGAGGGGACAAAGAGGAGGGGAAGGCATGGAGAAAGCTCTTCTTGCTTCCCCAGAGCCACCCAGCAGGTGAGTGAGTGCTGTGTTACTGTCGATGCATCCTGACTTGCTTTGTTTTCTTTGCCTCTTAAGGGATTAAAAGGCAGGAAAAACCTTAAGCACAGAAGGCAACAAACTATCAAAAGTGAGGCAGCGGTCGTGCACGCCCACACAGATGGACAGACTTCCCACATGTGGACAAATGATTTCGACCAAGGCTGTCTGGAGCAGCAGTTCTCAACCTGTGGGTCCCGACCCCCACAGGGGTCTCGTAGCCTATATCCTGCATATCAGATATTTACATTACGATTCATAATAGTAGAAAACTTACAGTTATGAAGTAGCCCATGAAAATAATTTTGTGGTTGGGGGTGGGGTGGTCACCACAACTTGAGGAACTTGCAGCATTAGGAAGGTTATTAGGAAGGTTACTGCTCTAGAGAGCTTGGGTCTTTTAAGTACCTTCCGGTATTAGGTGGGTCTCCCTCTTCTTATGTTGGATTGGTTAATTTATACAAAGAAGGGAGATCTGGTAGGCCTGCAGGGTTATGCTAGCAGAGACTTGTTCCTGACTGACCTTGGGCTAGTGGGGGGCCAGTCAGGAGGAAGGGGGGCCCTGCCTTTGGCACTTGATTTGGAATAAAAACGAAGCTGGGAGGTTTCCTTGTTTACTCTTAGCCTTTCTCTTTCAGTCTGTCTGTCGGGGTGCTACCTCTGCTGCCTGGGGCCAGTCAACAAACACCATCACAAACTAATCTGCTTGGGGATTTGCCAATGAACAATAATGCCCTCAGACCTGAGAAACTTGCCCTGTTAGCAAGAGACTCAAAGGACAATGGGCTCCACACTCTTTGATTAGAATAGTACCATCTCTGGGACTGGAGCTCAGTGGTTAAGAGCACTGACTGCTCTTCCAAAGGTCCTGAGTTCAAATCCCAACAACCACATGGTGGCTCACAACTATCAGTACAGCTACAGTGTACTCATACACATAAAATAAATAATAAATCTTTAAAAGAAGAAAAAGAACAACAGCATCTCATCATTAACACCTTCAGGACTCAGCCGGCCTGCTGCCAAGGCACTCAGGCAGTGTCTGTGGAGCCCTTTGTTCAGTTTGCTCAAATTAAACTTTGAGCAGGGAGAGTGTTTTAAGGTTAGTAACCAGAACAAGTATAGACGTTGGCGCAGTTTGCTCCGCCCTTGAATTTCAATACCCATTTCAGGGTTGGTTATGCCTATTGTCCTAGGCCATATGTCTTTCAACAAGGATTTCTCCGCCACTAACAATAAATTCGAAAGACAGCAAGGCCAGTAACATCTGCGCATCACAAAGGAAGTACCGTGTCCACCAGCCCATTGTTTGAAGGCGTCAGGTGAATGGCTCCAGGTCAGAGGTGAAGAGGTTAGGGCTGCTTTCCATCTGGGATGGGCTGGACAGGAGTGGGGAGCTTCCTCCCTCGAGGTGGGTTACTCACAGGGGTGTTAACTTCCCAGGGCAGCTGCGACAGCTGGCGACAGACAGATTGGAGGGTGGAAACAACAAAAGTTTATTCTTTCCCATTTCCGGAGGGTTCCCACCTGCAATCAAGAATGGGCCGAGCTAGGGCTCTGGAGAAGCGGTCCAGCCTTCTCCAGTTTCTCGTGGCTCCAGGACAGTTACCTAGTGGTGGCTTTCATATTTTCCTGGCGTGGCGTAACTTCTCAATTACTATTCTCGTTATATAGTTTTCACTCGTCCCTCTTTCCCTCCTCCCATCACTGGCTTCACAGGTGCTCACCACTATGAATACTGTATTGCATCATTTCCGCCCCGCTATGTCCCCTCTCCAACTCCTCCTGTGCTCCACCTTTCGAGTTCATGACCTCTTCTTCCATAGTCATTATCCTTACATTTATGCACACAACCTGTAGACTCCATTTATCATTGTTCATATGCATATTTATTTAGGGTTAGTCACTCAGGATTAGACAACCTGTCAGGGGACTCATCCCTGGGGGAACACTTATCTGTGAAGCTATGGATAACTATTTAGAACACAGTGCACGACCGTATTGACTTAGGAAATGGCTGGCAGTAGTGTCTCCCGCTTAGTGCCTATGGCCTCTCTATCCGTGGGTAGTGGGGTGAGGTGTACAGTACTAGGCATGAACTTGCTCCCACCGATTGGTCCTTAAATCCAGTTTGACAGTTGTTTGTTATACCTAAAACCTAGGTGTACTGCTGTGCTACTGTAGATAGATACCCCGCAAGCCCAGTCATTGCTGTGGTTTCTAAGTCGTAGAGCTGGGTGGGACTATTGTTTGCTATTCTCCCTTGGCAGCATGCATGATGCTGTCTGACTCCCTTTTGAAAGCGGGTCTCAGAAAGGAGACTTCCAGATCAGTTCCAGCTCAATTCCTCTATGTCCTGGGTGTGGAGTGTGTGGTGCCTTTAACACTTTTCTTTTCTTTTTTTAGGTTTTTCGAGACAGGGTTTCTCAGTGTAGCCCTGGCTGTCCTGGAACTCACTCTGTAGACCAGGCTGGCCTCGAACTCAGAAATCCACCTGCCTCTGCCTCCCAAGTGCTGGGATTAAAGGCTATCGATACCACTGCCTTTAACACTTTTAAATAAAGGGAAACAACCAAGAGCAATGTCAATATCCTGTATTGTTTTAGGAATCTCTAACCACCCTGACCAACAATAGGAAAGAAGGTTTCCCAGGTCTGGCAGACATTCACAAAGACACACACACACACACACACACACACACACAAAGCTTGTGCATATACACCACACAAATTCACACACACACATTCACACAACCCCAAAACAAAAGAAAATTACCCCTACTTTTCTATAAATTATCTTATACTTTAAAAGCAAATGCAGTCCTTCTATTTCACTAAATGGTATTTATATTAAATTACCAGCTCCAAATACATTTTATGGAATGTAGATGAGACATCTCTATCATTTTTGAAAAGAAATAATAAGCATGTTTCATCCAAGTACTTTCATAGAGAAATGAAGCCACATAGCTATTCATCCAAGGGGAATAGATGGGGAGGAAAAGGGGATCTTTATGAAGTTATTGGCTATGGAAATCCAATTAATTCAGACTTTAGGAATAAGGTTATGGGGCTGGAGAGATGGCTCAGTGGTTAAGAGCACTGACTGCTCTTCCAGAGGTCCTAAATCCAATTCCCAGCAACCACATGGTGGCTCACAACCATCTGTAATGGGATCTGGTGCCCTCTTCTGCTGTGTCTGAAGATAGCTATAATATATATACATATATATATATATATATATATGTGTGTGTGTATGTTATATATACATAATAAATAATGAATCTTTAAAAACAAACAAGGTTACAAGAAAGATATTTGCCACGCAGACCTTGCGTGACCGCAGTATCTGAGGCATAAGCTTAAAGAAAGCCAGTCTCCTGCACCTGCATTGTCACCTGGCACCCCCTAACTCAGAGGTAGCCCAGCTATGTCCTCGTACTCTTGTGCTAGATGCCCACCAAAATATGACAGCTAGAGAAAAAAATCGGACATTTCTCTCTGACCTTTTACCAATGTTCCAACTTCCTAGCCAAAC
>JADRCD010237680.1:0-12500 GCA_019843815.1 Montemys delectorum | reverse complement strand
CTCTCCCCCCCCTCTCTCTCTCCCCCTCCCTCTCTCTCTCTCTGATTGTGGGGGGGGGGGGGGGGGGGAGGGGGAAGCAGATCAGTGCAGCCTCTGCTGGCCCCCCTTTTCCACCTTGTTTGGGACAGTGTGTATTTGTTGTTTTCCAACTGCATATACCAGGCTAGCTGGCTGAGCGCTTTGGGGAATTCTCCACTTTTCCTCTGCCCTTAGAAACACTGGGATTACAGGAGCTCATAGTAAGCATTCAGCTTTTCACATGGGGTCTGGGGATTCAAACTCAGGTCCCCACAATTACATGGCAAGCGCTTTAACCCACTTAACTCTCTCCCCAGTCTCATATAAGCTTTTCTTGCTTTCTCTCTCTCTTCCTCTCTTTCTTTTTCTTTTTTCTTTTTTTTTTAAACATCTATTTCTTTAGTGTGAGGAGGCGTGCATGCACACACGCCGGGGTCAGACGACAACTTTGTCAGACTCTGTTCTCTCCTTCCATCCTCTGGGATCCAGGGATCAAACTCAGGCTTCATAGCAAGCACCCTTACCCTGAGAGCCATCTTGCTTACTACACCTTCCCCCCCCCCCCCTCCCCTATTCACTTTTACCAGAAAGCAAGGTTGTATATTGTATATTGATGGCTGCATTTTGACATGATATCCTCTTAACAAAAGTTACAGCCTGGCAGTGGCGACGCATGCCTTTAAGTTCCAGCACTCAGGAGGCAGAGACAGTTCCAGGACAGCCAGGGCTACACAAAGACTCAAAAAAAAAAAAGAAAAAAAAAGTTATGGATGCAAACTTCTCATCAAGCATCCTTACCAGATCACTTCTCTCACCTGTCTGTCCCCTAGCGCCGCCCCCCACCCCCCCACCCCCACACACACACTAACTTTTAATGGAAAATAAGACGGTATACTGATGGTTGAATTTTGGCCTGGTACTCTCTTTTTTTCTTTTCTTTTCTTTTCTTTTCTTTTTTTTTTTTTTTGTTTTTTGAGACAGGATTTCTCTATGTAGCCCTGGCTGTCCTGGAACTCACTCTGTAGACCAGGCTGGCCTCGAACTCAGAAATCCGCCTGCCTCTGCCTCCCAAGTGCTGGTACTCTCTTAATAAAGTTATAGCTGTGCAGTTGTGTGGGAGCATTAAGCAACAATATCAACAGCCCCCAGCTGAGGAGTGGGCTGTAAGCAGAAGGTGAAGTCTGGTCTATCTCAGATGGGTTCTTGAAAAGAAATCCTAAGTAGGTTAGCCCAATATCAAAGGCATGGAGTTGAATTATGGATGAGTTGGGTGGATGGAGCTGATCAGATAAAAATGCAAAATTTCTAGGTCAAAACTAATCCAATTAAATCAAAGCTCAAAAGCCATGCAACACTAAAGAGCCCATTTATTAATAATGTGAAATGGAATTAATAATCGTAATATCTGAAGAAATCATTACAGCCAGCAAGATAAGGTTCCACAGATAAGTATGCAAGGGGTTTGCACCAGTTATTTCTCAAGAAGAAGTTACATGTGTGGCTTCAAGTGTCTGAAAACAAACCCAGGCTCACCAGCTCCAAGGACACAAACTACAGCAGCAGTGAGATTCTATTCTCCGCCTATGGGTAGAGCAAAGACAGAGAGAAACAAAACCAGAAAGACGAAAGGGCTTGTAGGAAAACAATTAGCAAAACACACCTGGACTCTGACCTAGCAGTACCACGTGACTCTAACAAGATAAGAGTTGGGTCACAAGGGCATGCTGTGTGTCACATCAGGCCTCTCGCACCAGCCCGGGAGAGTTTGACCTGGAAGATCTTGAGTTCTAGACCAGACTGGGCTACATGAGATTCTGCCTTCAAAATGAGTAATAAATTTATAAAAATAATATCAATAAAACAAGAGAGAACTTGAAATGTCCTGTTAAGGCAGTAGCCAGGGGATGGGGTAGAATGGGGAGAAGGCTCAAAACAAAAAACCAGGCAATAACAAACAAGCAAAAAATAAAGTTGCCATGGTAATAAACTGCACTTGCAAGTTTATTACCTCTCTCTCTAGTTTACTCTCTCTTCTTCTCTCTCTCTCTCTCCCTCCACCTTTCACTCCCCCTCTTTCTCTTACCCTCTCTTTCCCCTCCTCTCTCTTAGTGGCTCTCCCCTCTCTCCTCCCTCCCCCGCCACCCTCCTTTTTTTAGCTGGGACCTTTTTAATTCTTCAGCAGTCAGTGTGCCTTTATCTCTTTCTAGATCTTGAAGAATCAAGGACATGCTTTGAAGCTGCCCCCCCCCCCCCCCCGGCTTGCTCAATGGCCAGTAGCCACTTCTTTTCGGTCATTTTCTGCTGAAGAGGTTAGCCGGCCAGTGAGCTGCCAAAAGGAAGTGTATTACAGTTTTCAAAATGCAGCTTTTGTTTTCATATCTCGTTTGCTCTCTGCCAAGCTAGAGATTAAGAGAGATGCTGCCCCATCTGTTTTGCTAACTAGAAAAGAGCTCAGGAATGTTCCAGCCACTAGTCACTATTGGATATAAAGAACAAAGTTGACCAGAAGGTGGGCCACGAGTGAAGGAATTACATAAAAGTTCTGTTTTCCTTTCTGAAAGTAGCAGGATGAGTTTGTTTTGTGTTGATCACAGTCCTGCGGATGAGAAGGTCAGTCCAGACTGAGGTCTAACAAGCCTGTTCCTGGTGCTGGCTGGTGCTTTGCCTCAGTGACTAAGAGCACCACAGCGGATAAGGGCTCCATTCCCAGCACATATATGGTAGCTCATAGCCCGCGATGACTCTATCTCCAGGGCATCTGAGGCCTCCTGCACAGGATGCAGTCTGACCTCAGAGGCCTCCTGCACATGGGGTGCATAGACATATACCTAGGTGTGCACAGGCACATGTGCGCACACATGCACACACACAAATTAAATGCAAAAGAAAAGTCTGTTCCTGACTAAAAATAACTACAAAGCTGCTCTAACAAAACCTTGTGATGGAATATTTCCCAGCTTGGTTGGAGGTGTGGCTCGATAGAAAAGCCTTTGTTTGCTATCAGGAGGCCCAGGTTTCATCCCCCAAGCACTGTGGCACACACACATACATACACACACACCACACACATACACACACACACACACACACACACACATACACACACACACACACACACACACACACACACACACACACGGGGGGGGGGGGGGGAAGGAGAGGAAGAGGGAGAAGGAGAGAGAGTTAACACTCCTATCTGGTTGAAGGGGACTTAACTACAAAAATTTTTTCACGGAAGAAATTCCACAGAGTTAATGAAAAGAAGTTAGGCTAGCCAGACAGAAACAGGAAACACATATGAAAACAGAAACTCAGAGCTGAGATGCGGTTAATAGTAAGTGAATGTACTCACTGTTTTCCCAGGTATACCAACTGGGAAATTATAGATGCCAACCTGGGTCAAAAAATCCAGGAAGACAGCCAGGAAAAATCTAGAGGGTACACGTAGCCGAGAAGGGGTGTGTTTTGCAGTGCAGATCTAGGCCTCACTGTTGGTCCTTGGTAAGGAGGGGAGTGTGGGAAGGGGGTGCAATGCGGAGGAAATGGAGGAGAAAGAAACATGAAGACCAGGGAGAGAATGCTCAACGTACAATATAGACTTACCAAAAGGTTAAAAATAAATTAATTTAAGAAGATGAGAGAGCCGGGCAGTGGGGGCGCATGCCTTTAATCCCAGCACTTGGGAGGCAGAGGCAGGCGGATTTCTGAGTTCAAGGCCAGCTAGGGCTACATGGAAAAAGTCTGTCTCGAAAAACCAAAAAAAAAAAAGGAAGATGAGCGAAAAGAAGAAAAATAAAAAACAGTTCCAAATAACTGAAGCACAGAGATGCGTGGAGGTGGAGGCAGAAGGACTGGGGCTTCAATGTCATCCTTGACCATATAGCAAGATCAAGGGCAGTTTGGGCTCTGTGAGACCGTCTCTCACAAAGCAAAACGAGGGCTGACAAAATGGCTTAGCGGTAAAGTGAAGTACAAGGCTGACAGCTATTTTCAATTTCGCAGAAGCCACATGGTGGGGAGAACCAACCCCTAGAAAGGTGTCTCTAATGTTCACATGAAAAATGGCACATGTGCCCCTGCGCACGTATAATACATACACAATAATAATTTTTAAAAGTCTTTAAAAGGAGGAAGATCCTGTCTTAAAACACAAAAACAAACAACAATCCAAAAAGCTGAACTTTTGGATTGTAAGAGACATAAAAAAGGTCCAGAAAGTTAAAAGTGCTTGTCAAGTAAGTTTGACGAACTGACTTCGATCTCTAAAAACTATGGTGGAAGGGGAGAATTGACTTCAGAAAGTTGTCCTCTGACCACCAAATGTGTGTGTGATGCCACTACATGTGCACATATACATATACATACATACGTACATACATACATACATACATACATACATACATACATATGCACGCACGCACACACGCACGCACACTCGCATACAAAGTAGAGTACACACCCACTTGGACACTTACAGATAAGAAGAGGATGTCAGATGTCCTACTCTCTCTGTCTCTGCCTCATTCCCTGGAGACAATGATATCACGGAACCTGAAGCTAGGCTAGTGCGAGAGGCCCAACACTGCATCTCTGCACTGCTCCCCAAGATTGTTGTAGGGCCACGCTCAGCCTTTTCTGTGGGTACCTGGGATTCAGACTCAGGTCTTTCTGCTCTCATACTAGTTAAGCCACACACACAGACACACACAGACACACACACACACACACACACATTTACACATACGCACGCGCACGCGCACACGCACATGCACACACACCAGGTCGTTATTATTTTTTATTTTGTAACGGCAGTGTCTCACTGTAGCCCAGACTGACCTGGAATTCCCTCTGTAACCCAGGATGGCTTTGAGCTGAGGGAGGCTCTTCCTACCTTAGCTTCCTAAGAGATCCAACATGCCTGATCCTTAACCTTATTAAAACTGAAAAACAGTTTTCTAAATTGTCTAAGACAGAAAATTGACCAAACCAACACTACACTGCTGATGAACTGATATTTGAATGTATTCATGTATTTCAATTTTTATAAAATTGAGCATATGTACATAACTTTTGACTATTTTACTAAGCCTACAGTCCCCTGGTACTGAGCGCACTCCTATACGATGTAATCACACCTCAGCCACCTCCACAATTCTTCACTGCAGCTATTTCCAAGTCTGGAAAGGGAACTCCATTACACAAGAAGGAAAAGAGATGAGCAAAGTTGGCACGTGTCTGATCCATCCGGAGGCTGCGGGGGGGTGAGGAGCCTACAGCCCTGATCTCAGGAACAGCCCTAGAACTGGGCTGCCTGTGCCTGGCTGGAGAAGTACAGCACCAGAATGGAGCAGGCAAGTGGGAGGACCAGGCTTACTCCAAACCCAGCACCTATAATCCTTTAAGTCGATGTTTGATTAGAGGCCAAAACAGTAGTAGGTTGCGTGTTGCTTTAACCAAAGGCATGTGGATTGGGGGTGTAACTCTGTTGGTAGAGCAATTGTCTAGCATTCGTGAGGTCCTGGGGTACAATCTCCAGCATTATTTAAAGCAGGCACAGTAGCCCAGGTTTATAATCCCAGAATCCAGATCGCTACTGGTTCATGGTCAGGGTGGACACAGAGTAGGGCTACCAGCAATGGGCACAGTGGGGAAAACCCAGATTCCCAATTCACACCGTCACCACCAGCCGCTGCATGAGGAGTTGTCTTGAGAGATCTCCACCCAGGTGAAACTCTTTTGTGGGTTTGGATGAAGAAGGAAACTTCAGAGTGAGCCAGTGGGAGGTAGAGTTGGATTTTATAAGAGACAGGAAAAAAGATGACGCAAAAAAGCATTACATGCAGCAGCGTGGATGGAAGCCTTTTCAGGGGAGGATTGTTCAGAAGTGTCTTTACAAGGAGAGTACGCAGGACTCTCCAAGCTCAGGACGCCTGGCTCTAAGAAATGCTGCCACCCACCCCACCCCCACCCTGCCTCTTTTTAACATTGCTCAAAGAGTGTAGTTTATACCCAAGTCAAAGGATTTCCTTAGCAAACAAAGTTATCATCCCTCTGTTACAGCTTTCAGGGGTGGGGTGTCTAGCTTTGGGAGAAAAGGGGAGTGTCTTTCTTTCAAAAAAAATCGAAAAAAAGCAAAATCCTAAACAGAACAACAAACGTAAACTAAGAGATATTTAAGCCAAGAATCTATTTACTTTTCAAAATTTATTTAGTTTTATGTATACGCATATTTTCCCTACATGTATTATATATCTGCCACATTCATGCTCGTTGCCCTTGGAGTGGAAACAGAGCACTGGCTTCTGTTGCTACTGATGGTTCTGGGCAAGCATCTGAGTGCCCAGAGCCCAATCTGGGCCCTTCTCATAACAGCAAGTGCTTCTCCCCACTGGAGTGTCTCTCCAGCCACCCTCCCTTTTCTTTTCTTGAGACATGCTTTAATTAGCCCGGACTTGCCTCCAACTCATTACACAGCCAAGAATAACCTTGACTTTTTGATTTATTTAATTAAAAAAATACTATGTATATATAATAAGGATTGTGTGCACAGGAGTGCAGGTACCCACACAGGTCAGAAACATCGGATCCCGTGGAGCTGTAAGTTACTGGAGGTTATGAGTCATCGTACCATCTGACCTGGATACTGAAAACCAGACGTGGGTCCTCTGGGAGAAGAGTACACAGTAGGTACTCATCTAAACCAGTGAGCTATATCCAGCCCTGACCTTGAACTTCTTTCTAATCCTCTTTCATCCACCTCCTGAATAACCCAGTAATCTCACACCCAGTTTTATGTAGTGCAGGGGACCAAACCCAGGACTGTGTACACGCTGGGCAAACATTCTATGAACTGAACGACTGATCCAGCTCATGAGTCAAGCTTTTTTAAAAACCACAGACTCCAGTGGCTTGGGTAGATGGAAGGTGTCGGGGAGCACACCTAGCAACATTGTAACTATAGACTCTGAAGGCTGTTCACTTCATAACTATTAACCTTTCTGTCTCTCTCCACTCACTGTTGAGGTGTAGAGAACTGACACACACCGGGGTCTCACTGTTAAGAGGCTTCTGTACTATCATGGCAGACAGCACTTAGGGGCTGGCCTCTCTGCCTTATCTGAATCAAAGAATCCTTAAAGGTCCGACCCCTAAGCTCTCCACTGTGTCTTTTCTGAGAAAAAAATGGCTGCTTTCAGCACCAGCTTTGATGTCAGGGAGTTAAGCTGAGCTGAGTTAAGCAGCCCACAGTTATACTCCACAAACAGCCATGCAGGTAAGATTCGGCGGAGAGCTGCCCCAACTCGTTTTCCACTTTGCTCTGGACTATAAAGCTAGGCCTCCAGCCACATGAGTCACAAGATTGTCTGGTCTCTGGGACTGAAGGTCGTCTTGGAAAAGATGACAGGGGCGTCTTTGGCTAAGGATGCTGGGAAAAGCTCACCGCATTGCTCACCGCGTTGTCACTGCTACAGCCGACAATCATTCAGCAGCCTTAGGGAGACTTTTTTTTTTTTTTTCTGAGCTGTCTCTTGACTAAGCTTATGAATTCTCTTTTGACTGCAGTCCTAAGAGGAAAAGCCAGCAGTCATAGGCGCTTTGCTGGCCTGAGGAGGGTGTGCATAAACTCACCTCCCCCATCCTGCATGACGTGAGAGTTCTTAAGAGGAGCACGTGAGGCTGCAGCAAAGATGAGGGTAGATGGATTTCGTTCGGCCTCTCAGAGCTTCAGATCTGAAACAACCTTAACAGCCAGCATGGGGGTGGGGGATGGAGACACAGGGACACAGATGCCATGTCAGGACAAGGACAATGCAGTTCCATCAAGTGTACACATCACTGTAAAAAAAGTGCAGCCCTTTAAGAGAAGCATGCGTTAGGTATTGGTGAAGAGTAATCTACAAGCTATCCTGTTTACTAGGAGTAAAAATGAAGACCAGGCAGAACATTTAGCAGCTGCCTATTGATGTTTTTTGTTTGTTTGTTTGTTTTGGTTTTGGTTTTTCGAGACAGAGTTTCTCTGTATAGCCCTGACTGTCCTGGAACTCACTCTGTAGACCAGGCTGGCCTCGAACTCAGAAATCTGCCTGCTTCTGCCTCCCAAGTACTGGGATTAAAGGTGTGTGCCACCACCACCACCACCACCACCACCACCCCGCTGTTTTTTTTTATGTGTATCTATGGTTATGCATGCAAGAATATTTTTGTTTGGATATGCAAGAATGAGGCTGACTCAGGGGATGGGTATGAGGGCCAAGGTGAGATAAAGAAACATATGCAGGTGCTGGGGAGATGCCTTAGTCAGTAAAGTTCTTGCCACATGAGTATGGGGATATGAGTTCGATTCCCATAACCCACATAAAAAGCTGAGTCTACTGTAACCCACTTGTAATCCCGGGGTAGGTTAAAAAAAAAAAGGCAGAAATTTGGGGACTTTAGTGGCCCAGCACCCTGGCCTAATTGGTGAGAGACTGTGTCTCAAAACAAACAAAGTTTGGGACACGTAGGATGGCTCAATGGCTTAGTAGGTAAAGGTACTCACTGCCAAGCCTGAGGTGAATCCATGGGACTCACAGGGTAGATGAAGAAAGAGAATCGATTCCCAAAATTTGTCCTCTGACCTTCATACATACACACACACACACACACACACACACACACACACACACTTGTACATGCCACATACATGTACAAGTACTCACATATATATATATATATACACATTCATACACACATACATACTCACTCTCAGGCATGCACACACATATACATTCATATACACAAACACATACACAAACATACTTATACACACATACACTCATATGCACATACACACACACACACAAACACACGTACACACTAAATAAATAGTGAAAATTTAAGCTATTAAAAAACAAGAACGAACTACAAAGTAGTTCCTTTGAGATGGCTCAGTACATAAAAGCAATTGTTGAACCAGCCCAGTGGCTTGTTCCAGAGCTGATGGCATAGTTGTAACTTTGGTCCCAGTACTTGGGTGCAGGTCCAACCTGGTCTACAGATCAAGTTCCAGGACAACAGCAGGACAGCCAGGGATACACAGAGAGCCCTCTCTTGAAATGCCCCCTCAAAAAGGTTAATATGTGTTAAATACTTAAAGCAGTGGCTGACATATGGAAGTTTTGGGCAGGTAGGATGGCTCAGTAGGTAAAGGTGCCGACTGGGAAGCCTGAGGTGAACTCATGGGACCCACATGGTAGATGAAGAGAGAAAATGTGAGGCTGGATAACTGGATAACCAAGCCATTTTTCAGTTGTTTATTTACAATTGAGACAAGTTCAGGCTGAACTTGCCACCTTGTCTTAGCATTCCAAGTGCTATGATTGCTGGACTCAACCACCATGTCCAGCTCCAATTTTATTTGTTTGTTTGTTTGTTTATGGAAACAAAGTCTCTTTATGTAGTCCTGTAGAGTTCACTATGTGGATGAGACTGGCCATGAACTCAGAGAGATCCTCATGCCTCTACTTCTCTAGTGCTAGGATAAAAAGCCCAGCCCCATCTTTTTTGTTGTGTTCTGCATTGTGGTTTGTTTATGTTTTGGGTTTTGGTTTGGTTTTTGTTGTTATTGTTGTTGTTGTTGCTGCTGCTGCTGCTGTTACTCTGTGTGCCTTGGCTGTCCTGGAACTGACTATGTAGAACTGAGGTTGGCCTCAAACTCAAAAGATCTGCCTGCCTCTGCTTCTAGAGTGCTGGGACTAAAGGTGAGTGCTACCAAGCCACTGGCCAGTGTTTTTTAGATTCTAGCCAAAGTTGGTTATGATGTAGTCTCCATGTAATCTGTGGTGGTCTGAATAGGAATGACAGCTCCCTCTACCACCCCTACCCCCCAAGTAGGCTCATATGTTTGAATGCTCAGCTCCTAGTTGGTGGAATCATTTGGGAAGGATTAGGAGGTGTGGCCTTATTAGAGGAGATATGGCACTTCGGGTAGGCTGCCCTTCCCATTTAGCTGTTTGTGGGTCAGATGTGAGGCCTCAGCTACTACTGCCATGCCTGCCTGTCTCCTGCGGTGCTCCCTGCCATTCCGGACATAGACTCTAACTCTCTAGAACCATTAGGCCCAAATTAAATGCTTCCTTTTACAAGGTGCCTTGGTCATGCTGTTTTATTATGGCAATTATAGTTTATTTTAAACCAAAGAAAATGAGACAAAAGCACTTCATTAATAGAATCACCAAGAAGGTAGTTTTCTGAGACAGAACTATGAACTGTGGTAGATTGGGAGGGTTCTTAGGTGAAAAAAATTTTTTTTTTTTTTTTCTTATTAGTTCTTTTTTCATGTGGGGAGGTTATTTGAGGAGTTGGGGGAGGAGAAATATGATCATAAAATATGATGTATTTTACATTTACATCTATTATCCATATATGTATATATGCAAACACACATATACTACTTGTGTGCTTTGCCTGCATGTGTGTCTGTGTACCATGCGTGCAGTGCACACAGAGGCCAGAAACAGTGCTGGATCAGCTAGGACTGGGGTTACAGATGGTTGTGAATTGCTATGTGGTTGCTGGGAACTGAACCAGGGTCTTCTGGGAGAGCAGCCAGTGCTCTTAAGCGCTGACTTCACCTCTCCAGCCCTGAAAAAAAAATACTAGAGGAAAGTGTGCAGGCGCTTGTGCTTCCAGCATGAGGTGGGGGCTGAAGTCAGCTGAGCTGAAGGAGGCAATGGAGAGAGTAAGAATAGGAAAAGGTACTAGGGAGATCAAGAACAGCACAACAGCAGAAAATTACAAACCCCTGGAGCTTTTGACGAACTTCATTTTTTGGGGGGGTGGTGGTTAGAGACAGGGTTTCTCTGTGTACCCCTGGCTGTCCTGGAACTCTATAGACCAGGTTGGCCTAGAACTCAGAAATCTGCCTGCCTCTGCCTCCCAAGTGCTGGGATTAAAGGCATGCACCACCACTGCCTGGCTGAAGTTCATTTTTTTTGTTTTGTTTTGTTTTTGTTTTGTTTTTTTCGAGACAGGGTTTCTCTGTGTAGCCCTGGTTGCCCAGGAACTAGCTCTGTAGACCAGGCTGGCCTTAAACTCTGAAATCCTTCTGTTCTGCCCATGTCTGTATCCTCCTCAGTTCTGGGACATCACAATAAGATAGACTTAAAAAATAAAAAAATTCAGCCAGGCGGTGGTGGCGCACACCTTTAATCCCAGCACTTGGGAAGCAGAGGCAGGTGGATTTCTGAGTTCGAGGCCAGCCTGGTCTACAGAGTGAGTTCCAGGACAGCCAGAGCTACACAGAGAAACCCTGTCTCGAAAATACCAAAAAAATTAATAATAATAATAAAAAAATAAAATAAGTAAAAAATTCTGGGGGGGGCTGGGGGCGGAGCTGGTTCTGGTGGCACATGACCTTAATCCTGTGCCTTGGAAGGCACAGGAAGGCAGATCATTGTGAGCTTGAAGCCAGCTTTGTCTACATAGTGCTCTGAGCCAGCTAGAGCTGCATAGAGAGACCCCGTCACAGAAAAACAAAACGAATTTTCTTCAGTCTTGTCAAAAAGTCTGGCAACTGTTTAATCCCTAGAATCCATAAGGTGAAAGGACAGAGCATATGACCTACACTCATGCATGACACTCATGCATGCGGACACACACACACAAATACACACCAGATACACATGTGCGCACACCATAAACGTACACATGCGCGCGCGCGCGCACACACACACACACACACACACGCTAAAAAGTAAAATAAAAATATATGAAATATAAGCCTCATGGCCTACAACGGTCTCCAAGAGTAAGAAACCTTGGAACACCCTGTCCCCCATTCCTTAGAGAGGAAGAGAGGCCCTCAGCTGTTGTTGTCCCTGATGTAACTCAACTCCTCACACAATTTCCATCTCAGACGATCCCACTCCGACCCGCTGCCGCTGGAAGTAAGGGACTAGTTTAAGGAACTTCTCTTAAATATCATCAATAAAGTACACTGCACCTGGTGGGTGGGGAAGTAACTTCGAATACAGCAGATTGCTCTCCATAATGTGGGTGGCTCTCATCCAAATTGTCAAAGGATTTTTCCTCATTCCCCTCACATACCCTGAACCTCAGGGAAGAGGGAACTCTTGAAATTCTGCTATGACCTTCTGATCTGAACTTGACTCCCCACTGGGTCTCCAGCGGGTTTGTTAGTTTACCCCCACAGTTTCGGCTTTCTTAGACAATTTCTTGAAAACCAATCTCTATAAAAATTTATACATCCTTTTGTTTTTCTGGAGATCCATTACTGGTCTAACCTAGTTTACTAGTATGACCCAAACAACGAGACTCTATAAGTCGAGATTCTAAAAGTTCCTGCTTAACATCTTAATCATAGAAAACCTATTTCCAGAATCAGCATGTGCTAGCTGTCTGGAAAAGCCTTCTGCAAGGTGGCGGACGGAAGCCTGAGCCATTACCCACCAGGGAGTCCTCTGTCATAAAAAAAAAAAAAA
>JADRCD010237679.1:0-18990 GCA_019843815.1 Montemys delectorum | reverse complement strand
AAAAAAAAAAAAAAAGAAAAGAAAAGAAAAGCTAGGTGAATTCCATTTCATCGCTAGTAAAACAAGCCTGCAAAAGCTATTGGCGTCTGAGATTCTGAAACCCTCACTCTTGATAAGTGTCCAATGGAGGGGACATGCTTGCCAGGCCTGGCAGCTCGGTGGTACCCGGATGAAACCAGAACACAGGACCCCTAACTTCAGGGTGTCAGTGACCACAGCTCCACATGGCACCAGGGCCCAGGGGCCCCAAACATCAAAGCAGGAGGGTAGCTCTCCAACCCTGGCAACTGCCAAGAGCCCACCAGGCAGCAGCAAGGAGGACCACAACTCCGATCTCCTTCCTAGTCGACATCCAGTGGTGGCAATATGGAAAATAAGGACCACTGCTTCCAGACACATCTTAGCTTCTCTTCTATTTTCCTCCCAAATGACTACACTTAATGGGGACACACTTCTCCGTCCATTCAGTTCCCCTGGGGATGGATATTAGCTACCAATCTCTCTTCCACATCATCTGGGGTGTGCTTTCTCTACCCTTATGAGCCTAAGCCAAAAATCTTAACAGCACATGCTCAGGCAGAACAACTTCCTCATACTGGCAGCTTTGAGACAGAACCCTGCAAAGCCAACCTAAAAACGGGAATTGACGTGCAGCAAAGAGGTCCTCTGGGATCCAGCTTTCTCTATAGGCTCTGTGAAGCATTCTCACCTGTGTGTGAACACATCGGTTTTAGAGGCACACTTTTTTACACATTCAATAGTAGTCACTGTTTTTACAAGGGATCTATCCACTATGCCTTTAACTTGTTCAGGGCTGTACCTGCAGAAATAAGGAGTGTTGCCTGCGGAAAGCTCTCCGTTCACTGGGGTGACTAAGCAGGCTTTTTGTCTCAGTCTATGAAACAGATGAACTTCGCACTTGCTGTTCCGGCTCATAACACAAAGCAACTCGCACATCTGCCAAACTGAGTAAGGCCCTTAACAGCCGTTCTTGGGGCTATCAAATTTCAGCCTGATTCGACTTTAAAACTAGAACTTCTGAAACCCAAGCCAAGGTAAACCAAAGTTCACGTTAGAAAAGTTTTAACTTTTTAATTGCTGTTCTGCCCCTAAACGGTCTTTCAGGAAAACTCAAAAGAAAAAAAGTCTCCTAAGTGATGGTGGCCCACTATGATGAACCTTTAAAAAACACTACAGTAAGTTAAGTGCTTATCAATTTGTTAAAGTTCTGTTACATGAATTTATTTAATGTGTGTGTGTGAGAGAGAAAGAGAACACCTGTGCCAGCATGGATGTGTAGAGGTCAGAGGGTAACTTATGGGAGTTAGTTCTCTCTACACTCCCGTCATCAGGCTTGGCAACCAACACCCGGAGTCATCTTACATGCATGCATGTGCATATATGTACATATATCTATACATACACACACATATACATACACACATATATACACTCACATATACACATATACATACACATGTACCCATATATACATGTGTACATACATATACATACATATATCTCCCAGGTGGGGCTAAACCATGCAATCCTCCTGCCTTGACCTTCCAAATAAATTACACAGGTGGCCCACTACACTTTGTTAAAAAAAAAGTTTAATAAAATAACTCGCTTTTGTTGCTGCTTGCTTCCGGTAGCTTTAACAAACACCATAACCAAAAGCATCTTGAGAAGGAAGAGATGCAATTCCTCTGAAACTTCCAGGTCACAGTCCATAACTGAGGAAAGTCAAGATAAGAACCCAAGGCAGGAATCGAGGCAGAGGGACCGAAGGAGGGCTTCTTTCTGGCCCGCTCCCAGGTTGATGTTCCGTGGCCTTTTCTTCCCAGACCAGGCCCACCTGCCTCAGTTTGGCACTGCCCACGATGTACTGGTCCCTCCGACATCAACTAGCAGCCAAGAGAAAGCTCTACACGTGCCCTCAAGCCCATTGATGAAAACAGTTGCTTAATTCAGGTCCTTCTTCCCAGGAGTGTCAACCTGACAATCAAGATTGTCACAATGTTTACTATACTAGCCAATTGCACACTTACGTACACATGCTTTGGGGATAGCCTGGAAGTTTAGGCACATCAGCGACTCCCCAAAGATGCTTTGCACTGCTCAAAGGTAAGGGCCATGCTGTCTCCTCAGACTCCCCATCTCTCCTGTTGGACCACAAAAAGCTCACTGCTTTAATGACGTAATGCATTAGTTAGAACACCAGATGGTCTTTCTGCTTTCTGCCAAGCCTAATTTTTGATTGCAAAACATTCATCAAGTGCTACATAAAAAGTAGAGTCATTCTTACCAGAGCCGGACACACGCCTGATCCTCTGAGGCGATAGGGCCCTGTCAGAGCCTAGGGTTCTGCTGTCGCTCTTCCTCCTCAGGCAGGAAGCAGTGGGCCCCACTTTGGTTTTTAGACCTGGCGTTTTCCTCAGGCTGCGGGAGTCTGGCTTGGAACTGCTCTTTCCTGGGGTGGTGGAAGTTTTGAGTGCAGAACCCTGTGAGGAAACCAGTTAAGACTTCAGTTTCACCATGCTTTGCCCCATTCCATCCCTGAGGCAACAGTTCTGTGAGAGAAACTCTCTCGGTGGCTGAACTAATGTAATATTTACCATTTTTACAATTAAGACTCCTTGAAGCTGACTTCAATGGCTCCGATATACCCTCAGGCCCATTCGTAGAACTGATCTCCAGTGCCTGAGCTGACATCAGCAATGCTGTTCAGGCCTCTGGAGTGGGCGCTCAGCTAGTTGCTCCTCTGTCTGTCTGGTTATTCCTTCCTTGAGCCTCATTCTTTGATACCTTTTTCAAGGTTAGTCTTAACCAGGGCTTCTACTTGGTCTTGTCATCTTCCATCACCATGAACTCACCCTACCTAGCTTGTCTTGCTGTTTCAACCGTGAATGATGGTTGAAGATTCCAAGTCAACACGCTCCCCACTTCAGCTGCCACTGCATCACCCCACTGAGATCTTTCTACTCAATAACAATTACCCTATTATTGTTGGCATTCCCTAACACAGAGCCCTTACACTATGTAAAAAAACCATTCTAAATTTTGATTTTTAACTAGCTTACAAAATAATGATGTCATAGGTCATACAAAACATGGCAGTTTTACACAGTTTTCTTTATATTCATCTGTTCACTACCCCTTATCCATCTTCCCAACTCTTTCCTCGTACACCAAAATATGCCTTTTACTTTTATGTCACACCTATGTGTGCATATGTATACATACGCCTCCATATAGATACTTGATCTAGCATACATGAGACAAAATGTGTGGGATTTTTGGTCTTCTTTGTCATCCCTTTTTGCTCCTGATGTTTCCTTTTCTTAGACCTCTCTTCTACGTCACAGTCTCTCTATTTTCAAGATCTACACTCATGAACACACACATATCTATATGTGTACACACACATATATAGACACACAAACAAGTAACAGGCAGAAAAACAGACCGATTCTGTGTATGAAAGAAACATATTTGAGTCTGACTTAACATGATTCCTAGTTCCATCGATTCTCCTATAAATGATACCATTTCATTCACTTTTACAGATGAATGACGTTTCTTTGTGTACCTGTACCACTGCTTTAATCGGCTCACCTGCTGGCCAGCATCTGGGCTTGCTCCCTAGCTGGATACTGTGAATACTGAAGCAGTAAACATGATGTGGTTCTCTCTGTGGTAAGGCTGACTTCAATTCCTTCAACTGTCACTCCAGGGGAAGTACAGGAAGGCCTATGGTGGCTCTCCATTCTAAACTCTAAACATGTGTATCAACTAACTTAAATCTGCTTAATAACCCAGTAAAATTACCTGTCATACCCCATTTTAAGGGGTAACATGAAAACACTTTAAAAAAACTAAGCCAGTTTTACCTATCTAGCTCACAATTTACACTTGTCTCCTATTAATATACTCAGCTACCCATCTTAAACAAGGAAAGCTGTGTCTTTTGCTTCTTTTCATGCCTCTTAACCCCATTTTTGTACCTGCCTTCTTATAAAAGCCAGCTGCATTTCTCAAAATGCTTACTGAAATCATGTCCTTGAGGCTTGCCTGGCCTCGCTAGCCTCTGTTTCTTCTACTCCCCTACTTTAAAGACATTCCTCAAATTCTTTTAAATAAGGAAGCCACTGTCATTGTCTCCTTGTGTTCCCCCCTCCAGTCACAACCTCTACCTTTACCTGGCATCCCTGCATCAGACTATATTCCTGTGTTCTTCATCTTTATACCTGGTATTTTCTCAGCCTAGAACACAAGCCCTGTAAGCTATGGCAAGAGACTAAATGGTTCTCTCTTTGCAAAGAGAAAAACTGAGCCTCATAGAGAGGCCACTTTGTACTGAATGATAGAGCGACAAATTTAAAGTTATCCAAAATCCATATATTGTATATTCCCTACTGCATCCTTCCTTTGTTTAGTCATAGATTATACATATATACATATATATGTATATACATACACTCATATGTATATATATATACATATATATTATATTTTGTATGTGTTATAGATATATATATATATATATATATATATATTGAATTCATATACTAGGTGGAAATCAATACTAATCCAATAGCTAGCGTTCCAGGAGAACTGCTGCAGCTCACATTGACACCAAAGCACAACAGAATCTTCTAGAAAAACTTTCTTGAAAAAAGTAAAGCAAACATCAACTTACAGAAGGGACTTTCCCACATATCACCTCCAGAGCCCACATTCCAAAAAACTTTGAACTCTGTAAGACATACGGGACCTGAGTTTGAATATCTAACAGCTGTGTGTTTTTTTTTTTTTAAGATTATTTTATTTATATGAGAATTCTATCTGCATATAAATTTGCATGCCAGAAGAGGGCATTAGATCTCATTATGGATGGATGGTTGTGAGCCACCATGTGGTTGCTGGGAATTGAACTCAGAACCTCTGGAAGAACAGCCAGTGCTCTGAACCTCTGAACCACTGAGCCATCTCTCCAGGCCCCACCCCCATGTGAGTTTTTAAATAAGTATGAATGTGTGGATAACAATTGCAAACAAACAAACAAAGTTCATAAGTCCTGAGCATTAATGAGACAATTAAATAGCAGCCTATAAGAAGGCACCTGAGCTCTGGTTCCTGTCAGTACCAGCTCCTTCATTGTGCTCTCTTGACCACATTACCTTTGCAGTGAGCGTTACTTTTCACCTTTATAGCAGTCCAAATCAAATCACTTCTCCCAAATAAAAATCTTTCTTAAAACTTCAGGTGAACTGAGACCACCACACAGCCATAAGGTGGCAGGCAGTCTTGTATAAATTAATTTAACTAAGGAGTAAGACCTACAGAGTACACAAGAAAACAAACAAAGACATTCTTCTATGGCAGATAAACCTCTTAGGTGTCACTGAAGTGACCAACAGAAAATGCAATGTGAGCTCACCCATTTAACATTCTACAATAAACCACAGCCTGTGGCTATGATGGTTGGTCTAGCCTCTTCACTACCCTCTTAAGATAGAGAAAAAAAAAAGGTGTGACAGTTGAATTAGACGAATTGGACAAATTAGACAAATACTGCTGTATTTGAGTCGTGGTCATAGAAGCAGAGCTCTATATTCTAGCTGTTAAGTAAAATCGCCAGTGGTGACCCCGTGGGACCTGTGGGGCGGTCCTCACAGCCTTACAAAGCACTTCATATCTAATTCTCAGCTCTCGATGCCACACTGCTAGGCGCACACTGTTGGAATCCATCTTACCCGGCAGATTCCAGGGCCTTACTTCAACACCACACATCATGGGCCCGCAGCTACCAAGTTGGAAAATATAAGGAAACAAGACAAAATGGCAACTCTCCAGTCTCAGAACTACACAAGCAATTTATATTCAAGACCAATGCTCAAGGGATGTCACGCTAGCTTTTCCGATGCTGAAGGGTGACGGCCAGGAAACATCTCATAAAACCAGATGTGGTGGTTCATAACTGAGGGTGCTAAGCAAGAGGACCTCAGATTCAAGGCCAGCCTCGGCTGCTGTGTGCTGAATTCAAAGCCAGACTGGCTGCGTGTGGATACCCTGTCTCACAGCAACAACAAGTTATCCATAAGGTAATGAAAAAAAAAATCTTGATTCTGTGTAGGTCAATAAACACCTAAGGCTACTGATTACAATTAAGAGTTTATTGTAATTGTTTCTGGTAAAATAGTAAGATTCCTCAGACATAAAAAAAAAGAACTTGAAGCAGGGGGGTGGTGGCGTGCGCCTTTAATCCCAGCACTTGGGAGGCAGAGGCCAGCAAATTTCTGAGTTCAAGGACAGCCTGGTCTACAGAGTGAGTTCCAGGACAGGCAGTGCTATACAGAGAAACCCTGTCTCGACTTGAAACCCCCCCCCCCCCCCCCCCAAAAAAAAAAAACAAAAAAAAATGATCTATGTCATGAAACAATACAGAAGCCCATTAGTTTAGAAGTCCCTGTGACATTCCATCCTTGCCAATAGTTATTGATAAAGCTGTTAGCTGACCCAGGCCAAGAGCATCCCCAGCATTTTCTTATCATCGAGAAGATATCTACATGAACTACTATGTAACCTGGAAAAAAAAAATTGGCCTCATGTACTTGAGCATGCTGTGTTTCATTCCTCCTACACAAGAGTCCCCAAAAGTCAGGCTCTGTGCCTTCCATCTGTCTTCCTCTTCAGCACTCAAATCCATTCCATGTCCAGAGGACAAGCATTTCAAGGGCAGTCTGCGTGGGGCTGAAAATACACCTTAGTCTCCACTGCCAAAAATAGAGCTGAAGACACACAGGCAGTCCCAACAGCGGCCCAGCCAATGTTTTCAAAACATTCTATCATATAATTGTCGAAGACATGTGCATGATTAAAGAAAAATAACCCTTGAACTGTGCAAAATGCTTCAATTTCTTTTAAGTGACTATCTAGTCCTCTAGTCCCTCCCCAGGATTTGTCAGGGACTGGTGCAGACATATTCTTTGTGTACTATGTCAGGACTTTTGTTTCCTTCATGCATTAGAAATCAATGCAAGTGACCTACAGGCGACCTTACAGACCCACTGCCCAATCCTTTCCCTTCTGGCTGTGGCAAAGTTACCTGACCCATGTCACAGAGCTGGTCAGAAGTGCACTCAAGTTTTGAAAAGAGTCTTGGCTTCCTGGATTTCTACGTTGCTATGTTTACCAGCTTTACTTAGCCATTTCTTAACTGTGTCACAATATGTTTGAATGCTTAAAGGCCCTTGGCTTTTGTTTTTGTTTTTGTTTTTAATTTCAGGAAAACAACACACAGCCTGATTACAGTTATTTCATTTCAAATATCAAAATATATTAAAAATATTAATTTACTCTTTTAAACCCCTATCAGAAAGAACACCCATGTTCAAGAAAATACCGAATCTGAGGTTTTAATTCTCAATTCACACTCTATATTGCCTGGCAGGACAAAGAATATCCGACTACAAATTACGAACCAAGTTCAGTGATAAAATTATTAGCAATTATGGGCCACTCGTTGCTAATAACACCAGTTTTCTTCACCATTCCTAAAAGCAGACTGCAGAGCTCACTTACCACAAACAGAGGCTTGGATTCAAAGGTCTCATTCATGGCTTGCTTCCCCAGCTCTTGCTTTTCCATCGGAGCCTCACGGTCCTGCTCACCCTTTTCAGGGCTAATCTGATCGATGTGGGAAACATAAGCCACTTCCAAACACTCAGAGCTCTTCATTTTAACGGGGAGAATGCCTTTGATCTTCTGGAAGAAGGCAGCTACAGACCCGGTCTCACTCCCCGCATGAGGAGAACCTGTCTTGTCAACATCCTCCTGATTTGATTTCATGGCAGATGTTGTTCTTGGAACCCTGAGCGAAGCATTTTTAGAATGAGTTGTAACTTGTGCAGCCTGGCTGGTAATGAGTTTATTAAACTGTTGCTTGTGTGTCTTGTTAATTGGGATCTCTCCTTTTCTGTCGGCTTTACAGTCCGATCTCGGCATTTTGTTCACAATTGTCAACTGTTTGGAAGGCACTGGTGAGGGCGGGGAGCCCCCTGTAACCTGAGGGTTGACTGTGTCCTTCAGGAGGGAAGGGTCTTTGGGTTGTGACGCTGATCTGGATATAACTTTGGCTTTAATATTTTTGAAGTTTGGTCTGGGATAACTTATAATTTCTGTCTTCCTAACTTTACTGCCTCCTGTGGTATTTGTTTTGGGGGCTGATTTCCCCAGGTTAGGTTTTGGCATATTTGTTGGTTCCCCTTTCAAGTTTGGTGCCCTTTTAGCATCTCTTGGTCCATTCTCCACATTATTGTACTTCTTCCTCACTTCAACAGGTGAAAGTGTGATGCTCACATTAGGGTGTCGCTTAACGGTTGTTGACATGCAAGCTGCATTATCTGTGCTACTGGCTTGGCCATTCTCGTCGCAACCCATTTCATAGGACGAAACCCTCTGTCCTGGCACACTTCCCAGGGTCAGCCCTTCAGTACTACTTTGGATGTCCGAGTCATTGTCATGGGAATCGATATGAGGGTCTTCAGTCACAGTGACTTTACGCTCAGAGTCCAGGACTCTGGTTTTACTCTTACCAAAAGCTGGCAACAGTACTGGGCATTCACCATCAACATGACAGCTGGACAGTGTTCCTCTTAGATTTTGGCCCATTTCCTGTTGAGCATATGAGCCGTGTGAATGTGTCTCACTGTTTGGGTCATCTTCAGATACACAATAGAACTCCTGTAATACAGACCCATTGGGGACTTCCATGCCATCAGAAACCAGTGTCACAGCTTGTATCTCTTTTTCTCCAACGAGTCCTTGCCCTGTCCCATCTGTGTACTCTTTGGTGACATTTCCTAAAGAATTCTGACACTGAATTCCAAGGTCTGGACTGTCAGTTTGCATCAGCACATCAGAAATCACTGTATAGGTTGTGTTTAGGCTCTTTGATGATGTGGCTTGAAGGTTTTCAAAGTTCCCTCTATTATAATTAATCCCTCTCACACACATCTTAGAGGAATGGGGTGGTGTCTGATCGGAGCAGGACAATGCATTTCTGTCTCTCACTGTTGGCTGCAGACCTCCAGGATCGTGTAAAGGCTGACCCTGTTCAACAGCATGGTGTGCTATAAAGTTGCAGTTAACGGTGTCCACTTTTATGCCGTATGTTTGTTTTAGTTCCAAAGTTTCAGGGGAGTCTCCGCAAACATAATCGTCATCAGACGCACATATACAGGGCTTAGAGGGATCAAACTTCTCATCCTGGGTTGCCTCTAGGGAATCAGAGTTGCTGTGTGGGTCTGGGAGCTTCCCTGTGTTCACAAGTGCAGGAGACTGGCAGTTAAGCTCACTGTACATTGCAAACTCATGCTTCCCCATGAAATCACTTGAAGGCTCTGGGTAAGCAAGTGCTTCAACACACTGATGGCTTAAGGAGACCCTTTCACTACTGTCTCCAGCAGGATCCATTTCATAGTCGACCACCATGTCATCTGGGTGGGCAGAGTTCCAATCCCCAGGACTCACTAAAGGACACTGGGCAGATGGTGATGTTTGGTAGTATTCAGATGGATTCGAGTTTTTATCACGGATAAATATGTAATGTGATCCATCTTCTGTCCTATCTGAATTGTCATGATTCATCCTGAAGAGTAACCTTAAAGCTCTGCCATTTTATTTTCTCTTCAAATTCCTCTTGAGAATAAGTGAAAGATGGTCCTGCTCCTCCCCTTTCTATTGCTTCCAGCCGGGCTCCACAACTGTAGTTTTAGAAGCTCTGAGGTTGAAACGACTTGTTCCCTGGAAGAGACAAAACAGTAAGCTCAAATAAATGTTAGCAAAGTTTACAGCTCACTCTTTAATTAGTTGAAATCACTGCTTCCACACTAACACTCATAACGCTAAATGGGGGGGATTTACAACATAGGCTCATCTACCACTCTCTTTCAAAGGAACCTTTTGATGTGTGAAGGAATGGAGCATGATGATATGGAAATGCAGATGAAGTTTCCTACTGAAATCAGGGCTGACATATTCCTTCCTGACTCCCAGAGACTTCTCAGAGGGAAAGGGGAACTCACTCAGTGTGCGATCGTCTTTCCTTCTTACTGAACAGTGAAACCATTCATCCTCATTTCCTTTGGCAGTCCCAATTTATGTTCACTGTCCCAGCTTAATTCTTAACTGTCCTCCTCACTGTCAGAAGGGCTCCTACTCTGCAGGACTGCCAGGGAGAAGGCCATCTAGGCCCCACAAATGAGTTAAAGAGACTCAGAGAATTTGCCTTTCTCTATTCATTCTATTTCTATTTCATTCCTGTCTTAACCATGTACCTTTCCCAAGTGTGTGTGTATGAGTGTGGTGCGTGGGCAGTGATACTAAGATTTGAAGTAAGCCAGGAGGTGATGTCACACTTTTAATCCCAGCACTCCAGATGCGGAGGCAAGTGGATCTCTGTGAGTTCAAGGTCAGCCTGATCTAAAGAGCAAATTCCACAACAGCCAGGGATACACAGAGAAATCTTGTCTTGAAAAACAAAACAAAAATAAAATAAACAAAAAGAGTTGAATAGCCTCTGTTAGGGGTTCCTGAAAATGTAAATAAAATCACTATGTGCTGAACTGCGTAACAGTCCCAAATAGATGGATACCCCTTCCCTCAGGTTCAACTATATACTGGAGAGAGTCTGAATGAAGACAAGGTCTTTAAGGAGGTGAGAAGGGTTAAATAATAGCATAAGGGAGGAGGACTTCCGCCAGACTGAGAAGAGATATCTGAAAGTCCTCCCCTCCCCCTTAGAACACAGTAAAAACAAAACCACAATCTTAACAGAAACACTATTTACAACAGCTGAAAATTAAGGGTGGGGGAAGTCCAGGTCCATGGACTGGTAAATGGATTAAAAAAAAAAAACAACTTGTACATTTATACATCACAATACTCTTTAGCACAGACAAAAAATTGAAAACAAAAAAGTTTCATTACATACATGGATACAATGTTGCAATGGGAAAATATTACACTAAGAGAAAGAAGTTATTCAAAAGACTATCTATTAAGATAACTATTTATACAAAAATGTTCAGAAGAGGTAAAACCATAGACAAAGTACACTGGGGATTTGTGTGGAAAAGGTCAGAGGGGACAATGTTTTAAATTTAGAAAATGTTCTAAATTAATTTTGTTCCTAGTTTCACATTGCCATAAACTCAAAATGACTCAATTCTGTAATTAATAGTAAACTTTTTTTTTTTTTTTTTTTTTTTTTTTTTTTTTTTTAGTTTTCCGAGACAGGGTTTCTCTGCATAGCTCTGGCTGTCCTAGAACTCACTCTGTAGACCAGGCTGGCCTCGAACTCAGAAATCTGCCAGCCTCTGCCTCCCAAGTGCTGGGATTAAAGGCATGCGCCACCACCGCCCGGCAATAGCAAACTCTTAGAACATCCAGAAAGACCTCAAACCTAGGCTGTGAAGAGGGTAAGAAGGTAAGGATGTTTGCTGCGGGATTGGAGCTCAGGGCCCAGAGCCATAAGGTGGAAGGAGGGAATGATTTCACAAAGCTCCCCTTAGGCATGCAATGTCCACACACTTGCCACAGCGCTGGGGGTAGAGGCATGGGCTTGTCCCTCCTCTCCCCATCTTCATACCCTCTCTTTCCTTCTCTTTTAAAACTTAAAGATTTAAAATCCAAGGGTTTTTTTTTTTAACAAACAAATTTGATTAAAAGTCTAATATGGAGAATTTGAGAGTTTGTGTTCTCACCCCACTTCCAGTTGACTTCTCTCTGCTTCCTGTGTGTGTCAAAATGTTCTCTCAGTTTCCAACTCCAGCTGCCCACTGACACTCCCTCCCGGCCATTATGGGCTCCCTATCTAGAATTGTAAGCCCCAATAAACCTTCTAATGACATGATGCTGAGTTCTCAGTGAAATATCTGATAGGGACAATGACATTGAGTGGTCTATAAAATTCTGAATTCAGAGTAGATCTGATTTTCCTACATTGTAATCTTTATTGTTCCATATTCAAACTCCAGTGACCCGAATAAAAGTCAGAATGGGAACCATGAAGTACCCAATGGCTCTGGTATTGTCACTAACAGTTGTGGGTGTTCTGATCATGCATCCTGAAGTTTGCATCTACTGGTGCAGAGGTGAGGGTGGAGTATTTACCTCCACAGCACGTGTGTGCATATGTATGCAGACACATGTGTGCACATACAGATGCACCCACATTGACATGCATATTCTACCGAAATTCACATGCTCGGGGCTCTGAATCCCACAATGGGCGCTGCATAATTTATATATTTACTGTAAATTAGTCAAGTCCTTCGCTAACTCTAAGTTAAAAGAGACCATTAAAAAGATTTTATTAAGATCTTTAAAGTTCCTATGAAGTACAAATTATCATTTATTACATGGATTTACTCTGTATGCGTGCAGGCTGGAGCATTATGCCACGGCACTCCCTGGAGTTCAGAGACAGAGAACAACTTGTGACAGTTGCTTCTCTCCTTCCACATAACATAGGTTCCTGGTTTCAAACTCGAGAGTTATAGAGCTTGGTGGTGAGTCATTTTGCTAATCAATCCCACAGATTAGCATTTTCAACCCATTATAAAATGCATTCAAGCTAACGTTTAAAATCAAGAATGATTATCCATTTTCAGAAGCGCCCAGCAATGCACCTTTCTGTTTCCTGAGAAACAGTTGTCCTGAGTGATGGTTGAAGAAAATGTGACATGAGGGGTCATTTTAGTTACTTTTCTGTTGCTGTGATAAAATACCAGGACCAAAAACAACTTAGGGAAGGTTTACTGTGGCTTAAAATTCTACAAGGAGGGTCCATAAGGCCTGGGAGGGCATGGCAGCAGCGGGCCGATAGAGTTGGAAACTCAGAGATAACATTTTGCCACACACAGGAAGCAGAGAGTCAGCTGGAAGTGGGGTGAGGACACAAACTCTCAAAGTCACCACCCTACCCCCCCCCCCCATGACATCTCCAACAAGGCTCTACATCTCCTTAAAGTTCATTAACTTCCTCCAAACAGTGCCACCACAAGAGGACAAAGTCTTCAAACGTTTAAACCTATGGGGACATTTCATTCAAACCATCAGAGATTAAAGAGAAAGTAGGAAATGAGGGGGGTGACAGAAGTGGCAAATAACAAATAGAATACAGACATATGAAAATCCCACACTTAAACCCATTATTTCATATGCTAATGAGATAAGAACAAAGAAAGAATAGGAAATGCGGGGGGGGGGGGGGGGGGGGGAGAGATAAGAGCGTACTTGGAGGGCTGGAAAGAGTCTGATAATATGTAAACAAAAGGTTGCAAGTGTAAGCATTATTAGTATGATTATAGAAGTTATGTGCCTACATAAACGGGTCACTAAATTCAATTAATAGAATTTTTATTACCCAATCACTCTTTTCCAAAGAACATAAAAGATGATTACATAAAAACATTCTTAAAAGATATATACTTAATAAATGGTTCAAATGGCTAAATTAAGTTATTCTGAAAAGATACATTACTGGAGAAGTCATGGCGCCAGTCTCACGCTGTATGTTATTTTAAACGGTTGCCAGTTTTTCTCTTTGCATCTTTGACTTTTCATCAACTCCTCTGGAAATTAAAGTAATACTAAAGTCAAAGAACAAAGCCATAATATAGACTAGATTTCAGGGGGTGGTCTCACTCCTTTTTGGGGTTTTTTTTGGGGGGGGGGGGCGGGAAGGAGTTTTTTTGTGTTTAAGACAGGGTTTCTCTGTATCCCTGGCCATCCTTGGAGCTTGCTCTGTAGACCAGGCTGGCCTCAAGTTCAGAGATCTACTTGCCTCAGCCTCTCCAGTTCTGGGATTAAAGGTGTGTGCCACTGCCACCACCTGGCGTCAATATTCTTTACTATGTACACATTAACAAGTATAAATAATCACAGGCATATGAGCTGACTTGTGCAGTTTGTTTAACACCATCTGACGCTACTCACTATAGGACATAATGTCCATGCCAGTGAAGAGCCTTCGCTGTGAAGATAAAGCCATGAACAGGAAAAAGTTAACCGTCCTTTCCTCAGGAGGTAGTTAAAAGTGGAAGGCAGTTCATTCCATAAAGTGCGTGTCTTGCGAGCACAGAGACCCAAGTTTGGTCCTAGAGGCCATTTGAAGATTTATTTTTGTTTGTTTGTTTTCGAGATAGGGTTTCTCTGTGTAGCCCTGGCTGTCCTGGAACTCACTCTGTAGACCAGGCTGGCCTCGAACTCAGAAATCTGCCTGCCTCAGCCTCCCAAGTGCTGGGATTAAAGGCATGAGTATGCCGCCACCACCACCCTAGAGGCCATTTAAAGGAGAGCCTGGTGGGGGAGAGGATAATGTGTGCCTCTGGAAGGGTAGAGAGAAAGAGAAAGGAATCCATTAAGTATCTAGCCAGTTTGGCCTAATAGGAGTTCCAGGTTAGTACGAACCCTGGCTTGTTTTGAGTTTAAAAATCGACAGCAAACAAACAGAAATAAAAGTGACTGAGGAAAAACATGCAGGTATATTGTCTGACGTCAAACAGACATGCACACGGAACACCTAGACATGTGCTCGCGCACACACACGCATCCATACACACGAAGGCATGCAGGCTCACTAACAAACATATATACATAACTTACCTACCATGCACACACGCACGCACGAGCTTATTGTCTCGGAACCAATTTCATTCCTCCTTCTACCTAAAGGTTGCCCACTATGTGCTAGTCACATATTCTATGATTTCATCTCACCTGACTCAGTCTTCATATTCCTATCATTACAATATAATTTTGCCTCAATTTTAAAGACACCTCAAAGTTACTGTCTTGAAAACATGTTTTTTTTTTTTTTATTAGATATTTTTTTAAATCTGCATTTCAAATGATATCTCCTTTCCCGGTTTCCCCTCTGGAAAAAAAAACAAAAAACAAAAAACAAAACTTGTTCCCTTCCCCCTCCCCCTGCTCACCAACCCACCCTCTTGAAAACTTTTTTTTTTAAATCAAAATGAATTTTAACAGAATTAAAACAGAGAAGAAAACAAAACAAAAAAATCCTTCAGAGCAAATCTTTCTTACACCCAGGGGAATGGTCTCAAGTTCACCCAGCAGCACTGTCTAGCAGAGCGAAGCATAGAGATCAAGTTCCCTTTTGAAAGAGAATTATCTGGAAGGAGAGATATCCTCTGAGCAGGACTTGGGCAGGACAGAACAAATTCCTCACTCATTACAATTTGGGGATACAATAGGCAGTTCACCCAGGATTTTTTAAAAATACATACATATTCTCGAAACTTTTAAGGCCAAGAGTTGACAAACTAGCCACCAGGCAGGAAGACTGTGTGACTACATACTGTGATCTTGTCTTGCAAATAACAACAAAACAATCAAGAACTGGAAAATGGTAATAACAACGTTATATTTGAAACCTCAACTTTAAAATGGTTAGCTCAGCTCAGTGGGTTAAGAGTTCAGATCTCCAGAGCCCATGTCGACCAGACACAGAAGCACATGCCTATACATTCAGTCCCTCTAAAGCACAGTGAAGGCACAGCTGGGAATCCCTGGATGCTCACAGGTCAGCCAGCCTGGTATACACACTGGAAAAGAGAGACCCTGTCCCAAAGTACGAGACAAGCACTAACACTCAGGCTGACCTCTGACCTCCAGCATGCACACTGCAGTATAGGTGTGGCTACACTCAGACACAGGACCGTGCATACATACATAAGAGTAAAAATGCCCCAAAACTTGAACCACCATCATATAATTGAATTAATGATTGCTGACATTTTTAATCCTGGAAGGAATTTTAGAGATCCAACTCAAACTGCTTAATCGTACAAATGCGAAGATGACCTCTGAGAGCCCTCCTGGAATGCCAAGGCTGCTAATCAGCCGTGAGCAGGTCTCCATCAGGTTAGAGTTGTGTGCTGTAGTTCCCTAACTAGGCTACAAGCCCAGGGGATGCTTTTGTATCAGCTCACGCTTTCTATTTCTCTTGCCCACCAAGTCTATTCCTACCATTCCAATACAATTTAACATGTGATAATTATGAAATGAAATGTGTTTGTGTAGGTCAAAAAAGGCTAGCTTCACTATTTTATGGCCATACAGGACTTAATTTTATACCCATTTAGGTATGAGCTGCCATATATATTTATATACATATAATATACACATATATAATACATATAAATATATATATATTTCCGAGATAGGGTTTCTCTGTGTAGCCCTGGCTATCCTGGAACTCACTCTGTAGACCAGTTCGAGGCTGGCCTCGAACTCAGAAATCCACCTGCCTCTGCCTCCCAAGTGCTGGGATTAAAGCCATGCACCACCACTGCCCCTACGCCATATTTAAAAAAAAAAAAATTAAGGTTTATTTTATGTCTTAGTACACTGTCGCTGTCTTCAGACACAGCAGAAGAGGGCATCAGAGCCTATCACAGATGGTTTTGAGCCACCATGTGGTTGCTGGATATTGAACTCAGGACCTTTGGAAGGGCAGTCAGCACTCTTAACCACTGAGTCATCTCTCCAGCCTAAGCTGCCATGTTTTAATATATATAAATACAAATATACAGTTAGGAATTATAGTTTATAAATCAGTTTCCTTAAAAGCTTTTTGTTCACATATTTCTAATTAAACCTCCTCCACCATACCTAAGAACAGACATGCTCCTCTCTACCTTTCCCGGATATCTTTTCCTGTCTACTTTGGAGCAACACACAAGTCACAGCAGTAGTTCACCTCCACAAAATATGCACTCACTTAGTAAGTGTGCATGCACTCACTGGTCAGTGGGTCTGACAAGGCCACTACTGCTAACAGCTCACTGTGAAGCCATAGTCAGTCTCAGCCGAGTGAGGAAGAACAAACTTCCCTTCTACAAAAGAGTAGAAGAACCAGAAACAATTGTCCAAAGACTTAAGAGAATTCTTCCCTTGCTCCCTTACAAATTATGTCATGTATATAGCACATGATACCAAATTAGAATGTATACCAATACCCGTCTTGAGTGACACTAGTTCTTCTGCCTGAAGGACAGCCTTTCAGCCAGTGTCATTTAGTGATTCAGAGCCTCCTGAGAATAAAAGGAAAAGAAAATAGGAAGGGAGGGCAGGCTCCTGCTTGTCACTCAAAAACAAAGTGGATTCCATGACTACTGGGCTGGCTGGCTGGCTGGCTGGACAACTTAGTCCATTTCCTCTTCCTTATTGTGCTCCATTTCTTGTGGTGAATGCTGTGCGTTCTAGACAAGAGCTAAGTGGACATTACATACACCACCTCCCTAGGCTTACACCATAAAACTCATAATCCTTCACATTCTCGTTCCCTCCTACAGGGCTTGACACAGAGGGACAACGTGAGGCCATCCTGTGTCAGCATGTTAAAGATGCTGGGACCGTGGACGGAAGAGGCCCAGATCCCCACCGCAGTGACTGCAGGGTTGACAACCAATCACACATCATCAAACTACCTCAGTAAATGAGCAATCAAATAATCCTGTGTGTGTGTATTGTATTGTATTGGGTATGTTTGTGTGTGTGCGTGTTTGAGTGTTTGAGTATGTATTATGTATATGAATGTGTATGAGTCTATGTGAATGTATGTGTGTGAGTGTGTAGGTGTATGTGTGCATGTGTGAGTATGTGTTTGTATGTGAGTATATGTATATATGTTTGAGTGTGAGTGTATATATGTGTGTTTGAGTGTATGTGTTTTTGTGTGAGTGTGTTTGTATGTGAATGTGTGTATGAGTGTATGTATATTTTTGTGTAAGTACATATGTACTTGTGTGAGTGTGTGTGTGTTCCTGTGTGACTGTATGTGTGTATGTTTGTATGACTGTATGTGAATGTTTGTATGTATGTGCTTGTGTGTGTGTATTTGTGTGTGAGTGTATGTGTATATGTTTGTATGAGTGTATGTGAAGGTGTATGAGTGGGTGTATATATGTGAGTGTATGTATGTATGTGTGTGTATGAACATGTGTTTGTGTGTGTTAGTGTATGTATGTATATTTGTGTGTGTTAGTGCTTTTATATATGTGTGTGTGTTTGCATGTACATGTGTTTATGTGTTTATATGCGAGTGTGTGTGTACGTGTGTGGATGTGTGTGGATATGTGTGGATGTGTGTGGGTTTATGTGTGTGTGGATGTGTATATGTGGGGGGGTGGATGTGTGTGTGCGTGTATGTATGTGCGCACGTGTGTGTATGTGTATGTGTGAGTGTGTGTATGTGTGTGTCTATATGTGTGCTTTGCTGTTATTATTTTATTGGCATGCCTACCATTGATTATATTCTGATAATGCTGTTGCTTTGGAAGGAGAGTAGTTAACCACGTCACTCTAGTCATTTTTCTAAATTTTTTTTTCTAGTTGAAGACTTCATAAATTAACACTTGCCTAATAGGGAAAAACTATTGGCTCAGTAATTCCTTGGGGGTTGACTAAATGACAGAGAAGAAGTCTAACTTCCCTGTGTGTGAACACAGAAGATGTCCAGGCAGTCAAGTCAGAGCTTCTAGGGTAGCCGACCAGAAAAGGGATTTCTATGAATTTCCATCATAGAGGAAGAAAACAGTTCTCACCAGACAACAGTAGCTTATCAAAATGGGTCCCTACGTGCTAAACAACCTCCCTATCCCTTTTTCTGTCGTTAAATTTTCCCTGGATTTGCTTCTGAGACGTCTCCACATGTTAACTAGTTCAAAGGTTGGCAAACAAGCTCTATAAAGACAAACTGAGTATTTTGGGGCTTTATAAAATACACAATCTGGAATGTGTTCACTCAACTCTGCTCTTGTAGAATAAAAAAAAATAGCTGTATATAAGAAGATAATATTAAAGTGAATGTGCCTAAGTGCCCCCACTAAAACAACTTACCACAAAGACAGTGGACATAGGGCACCAAAAAGACAGTTTGTATAACCCTGGACT
>JADRCD010237677.1:5447-25941 GCA_019843815.1 Montemys delectorum | reverse complement strand
ATACACACACACATATATATATATATATATATATATATATATATATTTGGTAAGTATGTCTTTACTCCTAGAAATACATGTTAAAAATTTATTCTGGAAGGACTTATTTTATCAAAGTAGAGAATCACTGCTTCTTCTTGCTTGTTTACAGAAAGGCATTTAGGGTGTGTAAATATAAATAAAATGTTTGGATGATGTCTACTTGTTAAAAACTAGGGAGCAGAGTTCTTTTCCACATTCTAAATTTACCAGTAATTGTCTATCTTTACATGAGATAAAATATTTTCAATGATCAAACATCTACATACACTTGCATATATGTGGTTTGGAATAGTTAAAAGAATTATAGTGTGCAGTTCATAAAAATACAGATTAATTTTTATTGACAGAGTAAAAAATTTGTGATGTCAGAGATAGAAAGAAGATAGCTTGTAGCTGATTTCTGGAAATAGACACTGGCAAGCAATAAACAACAACAGTGATGAAAGAAGGACATGTAAGCTAGATATAACCCATGGCATTTATTTATCATTTACTTCATTTCTGTGTCACTTATTTAGTATGTTTTGTGCTAATCTATTTTCAGTGAATCTAAAGTAAAGGACGTTAATGATCATTGTAGGGCCAGCCCCTTTCTGATGTATGAAATTTCTAGGTATTTCTTCTTTCGACCTTTACCTTCTCCCCAAAATCTCTAAAACACATTAAAGAAGAAAAAAACTCTAAACACTTAAGAGAAGAAAATAGAAACAAAGATAGAATGCTAAATAGTTTTAATCAAGGTCTAGAAGAAAAATATAGATGGGAAAAAAGATAAATAATTGAAAAACGTAATGAGATTTGGGATGCGAATAATGTGTATGAAGGATGGAAATGTAGAAGAAGAAATTGTCAACATGGTCCGATCAAGACAAAGGAAATACATTTATCTATATGAAAGTCCTATCTGGGTACTAAATAAGTACATGAAACATATCTCTGTGACATTAAGATGACCACAGAGGAAAGCACACATTCTAATTCTGTACAAAACAGAGTAAATAGTAATATATATAGTACTGTGAATCAGAATTGTGACAGAACTCTCAATATCAATTCTGTCAATTCGATAGACTGATACACTAAATATTCTTAAGGAAAGTGATATATAGCCTAGAATTCTATACATGTGCAAACTACTAACCAATCAGTTATAGAGAATAAAGTGCCTTGAGAGATGCAATCCAAAATATAACATCTCTCACATATTTCTCAGAAATAAGTTGTAAGCTATGTCCCATGAACATGAGGTAGCAAACTCCAAATAAGGAAGTAAAGGCTAAGAGCACTCATCTCCAAATTTTCCAACCAGAATGGCTCCTGTCTAAAGAAAATATGGGAACAAAGTGTGCATTAGAGACTGAAGGAAAGGCCATCCAGAGACTGTGCCACCTGGGGATCCATCCCATCTGCAGAAACCAAACCTAGACACTATTGCTCATGTGAAGAGGTGCTTGCTGACAGGAGCCTGGTTTAGCTGTCTCCTGAGAGGCTCTGCCAGAGCCTGACAAATACAAATGTAGATCCTCACAGCCAACCATTGGGCTGAGCACGAGGAACCCAATGGAAGAATTAGAGAAAGGACTTAAGGAACTGAAAACGTTTACAACCCCATTGGGAAAACAACGGTATCAACCAATCAGATGCCACAGAGGTCCCAGTGACTAAAACACCAACCAAGGAGTACACATGGAGGGATCCATGGTTCCAGCTGCATATGTAGCAGAGGATGGCCTTACCTGGCATCCAAGGGAGGAGAGGCCCTTGGTCTTATGAAGGCTAGATGCCCCAGTGTAGGGGAATGCCAGGGCAGTGAGTAAGAGTGGCAGTGGGAGTAGGTGGGTGGGTGGGGGAGCATCCTGGGGGAGAGGGATAGGATAGGGGTTTTGCAGTGTAAATAAGTAAAATATGCATTTTTTTTTAAAGTAAGAGAAGAGTGGAGAGAGGGAAAGGGAGGAATAAGGGAATTAAGGGGGGAGAGAGGGTGAAGGGGACACAAAGCAGAAGTAGGAAAGAGAGGGGTAGGGTGAGAGGGAGGAGAGGGAGAAGGGAATGGAAATGGGGAAGCAAAGAAGAAAAGGGAGGAGGAGAGGAGTAGGAGTATTTTAATATCCATCATATTTTTTGTATTCTTCCTTTTTAATTTATTTTTATTAGATATTTACTTTATTTATATTTCAAATGATATCCGCTTTCCCTGTATCCCCTCAAAAAACCCAAATTATCCCTCCGCCCTTCCCCTGCTCACCAACTGACTGTCTCCTGCTTCCTGGCCCTGGCATTCCCCTACACTGGGGCATAGAACCTTCACAGGACCAAGGGTCTCTCCTCCCATTGATGACTGACTAGGCCATCCTCTGCTGTACACATGCTGCTGGAGCCATGAGTCCCACCTTGTGTACTCTTTGGTTGGTGGTTTAGTCCCTGGGAGCTCTGAGGGTACTAGTTAGTTCATATTGTTGTTCCTCCTAAGGGGCTGCAAACCCCTTCAGCTTCTTGGATCCTTTCTCCAGCTCCTTCATCGGGGACCCTGTGCTCAGTCAAATGGATAGCTGTGAGCCTCTACTTCTGTATTACTCAGACACATACAAAGCCTCTCAGGAGACAGCTATATCAGGCTTCTGTCAGCCAGCACTTGCTCGAATCCACAATAGTGTCTTGGTTTACTGATTAAATATGGGAAGGATTTCCAGGTGGGACAGTCTCTGGATTGTCCCTCCTTCAGTCTCTGCTCCATACTTTGCCTCTACATCAACTTCCATGGGTATTTTCCCCCCTTTTAAGAAGGAATAAAGCATCCACACTGTGATCTTCCTTCTTCTTGAGTTTCTTGTGGTTTGTGGATTGTATTTTAGGTACTCTGAGCTTCTGGGCTAATATCCATTTATCAGTGAGTGCATACCATGTGTGTTCTTTTGTGATTGAGTTACCTCACTCAGGATGATATTCTCCACATCTATCTATTTCCTTAAGAATTTCATAAATTCATTGTTTTTAATGCAAAATAGTACTCCATTATGCAAATGTACCACATTTTCTGTATTTATTCCTCTGTTGAGGGATATTTGAGTTCTTTCCAGCTTCTGGCTATTATAAATAAGGCTACTATGAACATGGTGGAGCATGTGTCCTTACTACATGTTGGAGCAACTTCTGGGCATATGCTCTGGAGTGGTATAGCTGGGTCCTCTGGTAGTACTATATTTAATATCCTGAGGAACTGCTAACTGATTTCCAGAGTGGTTGTACCAACTTGCCATCCCACTAGCAATCGAGGAGTGTTCCTTTTTCTCCACATCTTTGTCAGCATCTGCTGTCACCTGAGTTTTTGATCTTAGCCATTCTGACTAAGTGTGTGAGGTGGAATCTCAGCGTTGTTTTGATTTGCATTTCCCTGATGACTAAAAGTGTTGAACATTTCTTTAGGTGCTTCTCAGTCATTTGGTATTCCTCAGTTGAGAATTCTTTGCTTAGATCTGTACCCCATTTTTAATAGGATTATTTGATTCTGTAGATACTAACCTCTTGTGTTGTTTCTTTTATAGTTGCTGGTCATTTTACAGTTCCAAGCTTTCATGTAATATTAATGTTATGCATTTACAAAGAACCTTATTTGCAAATGCAGTCACATTCTGACATAGTTAGAATTAGGACTCAAATATACAACTTCAGAGATAGTTAGGACTCACATACAGAATTTTAGAAACACAAATTCCTGACAAAGAAGCATAGCACTTATGTGTCTCCATATTCTACTCCTCCTAGGCGTCTGACCCTAACACCCCATCAGCATTAACCAACAGACTTTGTACTTTGTGTTATTTTTATTACTGACTCAAGAAGAAATGTTTCAAGCTATCACATAACATCTAACTGAAATTTTGGAAGTGGTATTTGCGAATTATTTGTCTGAACAGTTTTAGCAGCATTATTTTGAAAGTCAAGTGGGTCAGTTTTTAAACTGTCAGATCAGTCTCTAGACAAATATCTAGTTGCATATAGACCTTTCTAAGCCCATTAAGGAGACAGTGTCAAGGTCTGACCTATGCTTCAATTGTCTGATCAGGCATGGCGACTATCTCCCAACCCCTATGTCCTGGAGAAGACAGTGTTAGCTCCTTCAGCTGTATGGCCTGGAGGGAAAAATTCTCCTGTGCCTCCTGCTCCATCAGTGTGTGTATCCCTTGATTTACTTCCTCTTGCTTCCTTCCTGCCTGAGCATGTAGAGAATATGAATTAAATCCTCCTTTTAAAGAATTCGGGTTTGGTGACACTCAAGGTAAAGAAATACTCCTTTAGTGGGAAAATAAATCTCTTAGAGTTTTGATTTAGAATCTAAGAATTGAGCTTTATATCAATCTATGATAACCACCCTCTCAGAGGGATCTAGATTAGAAATCTTCTATGTATCACCATGACACATGAACAGTGTTCTCTCTCCTGTTTGGGTCTTACTATGCTTGCTCTGTCCAATAGAATCATCTCCAAATCTAGAAGTTTCTACTATTTAGGAGTAAACATATAAAGGAAACAAAATCAGCAACAATGGTTCTGTGAAGGTTCTTTGCCCCAGTGTAAGGGAATGCCAGGGCCAGGAAATGGGAGATGATGGGTTGGTGAGCAGGGGAAAGGGGCAGAGAACAGTTTTTTTCCCCCTGGAGGGGATACTGGGAAAGGATATATCATTTGAAATGTAAATAAAGAAAATATCTAATAAAAAAAAAACAGAAAAAAGAAGAATTTTAAAAATCGTGTTTGCCAATGAACACACTATCAATGGAAATCAGATTACCTGATTAATTCCAGTCGATAAAACCATTGCAGCTTTATTAGCTCATTGCTAATAAATTATTATATTGTCAAAGAAAAAAACACTAAAGGGTTTTTCAATTAATGATCAAGTTAAAATTTAGGTTATAAAGTCAACATGATAGAATTACAGTATAAACCAAATATTCGTTATTAGGTTATTTTCCCCATCAATACTAAAAATACAATATGGAGTCTTGAAACTTCTTTGAAGATTTTTATCTTTATTGTAACTAGTATGTGAATATTCAATAGTATATTAGTTACTTAAAATTATGATTTTCTGAACTTCAAATAATTTTGTGACAATTAAATGTAAAATCTGTCACATTTTATTTCAGTTCATAAATGAGAATGTCCCTCTTATGTATAATCTTTCAGTCATTATTATGTACAAATTAGTGAATTTATATACTGCATTTTCTACTGAAATTACACATTACATTTTTATACTGTAGATCACAATAAACTTATAATCATAATGTAACAATACATATGCATACACTAAAAATATGATTTATATTAAAAGAATAATTCAGTCAACTATGATTTAATGTAAAAATTTAAAAAATTGCTAGCACACTGTTTAAGATTTTAAGTATTATTTGACAGAAAAACTATGTTAATGGATCTTATTCTTTAAAAAGAAGTGGCCTTATATATTTAGGAGTGTGTGTGTGTGTGTGTGTGTGTGTGTGTGTATGTGTGTGTGTGTGTTGTGTGTGTAACAGTTAATGAAAAAGAAGGCCATGAATTTGAAAACAGAGCAAAGAGTTGTATATGGAAAGGGTTTGGAGAGAGGAGAGAGAAGGAGATATGCAATTAGAATCTAAATACATTTTTTAAGCTGACTGCTACATGCCATTGAGATACTACTTTGATTTCTCACCTAACCCTGTTTTCTTGTAAGTCTGTGGAACTAATAGGCTTCTCCTTTCAGATGGCATTTTAGGGCTTGACTTAGCAAGTTCTGTGACTGCGATTTTAACTGGAGATAATAATTATATCAAACATATATATTTGCATTAATTATAAAATTCTGTCAGTTCTCACATAGATTTCCTCTTTTGTAGATATATATCAAATGATGGAAGGTAAAGTAGTCTTCCAGCTGATTTAGACTTTAGGAGTCAAGTTACATCAGCAGGACACACAATGTGCTTTGCATGTAAAGAGATGTTTCATGACCGTGCTCAGAAACAGTGCTGATCATTCAAACTGCTTGACTGTATTGCTCCGGCATTATCACTATATACTCTAATGTTGGCTGGCATGAGCTGCCATTAGTTCCCTGTTGGTTATCACCTCTGAGGTTGTTGACTTTTCTAAGAACTGGGAAATTTTTATCTGTGGTCAGAGGGTGGTTTTCAGTAAGCCAAGCAGCAACCCTTCAACAATAGCTGCCTTCAAGGTCTAGCTGCATCCTCATTGTCTGGTCAAGGTATAATTGACTTCAAGGCTGCATACTTTTCATTCTCATATCCTATAACTCTAGAGATAAAATGTATTGCTTGCACAGGCCTTCATATACTCAATCCCATTTTTGACTAGCTGTCATTGTTAAGAACTTGTTTGGAGTGAACCAGAATGCCCATGTTCCTAGCTAGGCCACTTATCGTCTGGTTTTAAACAAGTTGGGTGATTTTTCTGAATTTTAGCTGCTCCACCTATAATTTGAGAACACAATTTGTAGCAATGTATCTGACATAGACTAATTACTCAATGAATATTGGATGCTAAAAAAAATCATTAATAAAAACAATAAAATATTGGATGCTTTGCTACAGTCTTATCCTCAATCTTTTGGTTTGCTTGGAAAAGTGCAAAAGTCACTGCTCCTTTAAATTTGAAAAATGAAAAAAAATTAGACAATAAATAAAAATGTAAAATCACATCTGAATTCGTTACTTTTCTCTCACTGTAATAACATACCATCTAGGCAAAGTTATAGAAGGAAGGGATTATTTGAGGCTTGCATTTCCAAAGTCTGTCACCAGTGTAAGCATCGAAGCAGGCAGGCAGGTATATTGCAAGAACCTGGAATATCCATTGGGAACTCTCATCCCAATCCACAATCAGGAGGCAGAAAGAGCCCTGAGAATCATAGTGGCCTTTAGCCTCCAAGATGGTTCCTCTGACACACCTCCTCCAACAATTCCATATCTCCTAACCCTTCACAGGAAATTCTACTAACTATGGACCAAATATTCAAACATATGCAAACTTGGGGGTCATTTTTATTCAAACCACCACATCATCTTCCTTTTAAACCATCTATGTTCAGTCTCTGCTAACTAGAATTAACCTCCTAAAAGTGATTTTTAAGTTTCTCATATTCCAAATGTGTATGTATATCTATACTAGTTCCTTATAAATGCCATGCCCTTTTCATTTGAAGAATTACTGATTTTAAATGTCACCCAGATTTTATTCTATTCTTCTTAGATGTGTATTTTTTCTACACAACTTGGCATTGTAGAAGAAAACCTACTACCATTAATAATAGTAGCTTAGTTTCCAAGTTTCAGAAAACCGTTATTTCTGTTATTTTTAAATAATGACTACATTCTGTGGAAGATGGAATTTTAATATGAAAATACTGGTTTTTGTTTTATCACAAGTTCCTTTCCATTGTCACAAAATTGACCAGTGAAAGGTATACTGCTAATAGAATGCATTCCCTTCACAATAAACATTTGTGACCTATATTGTATATGATGATGTAAAAGGTTATAAATGAATTATTTTTCCATGTTAATTCTTGTGTTTTAGAACAGCTGAGAGTATCATTTAGAGAACGTTATTAACAGAGGTCACTTAGGTCAACGCTTTTCATAGTGTGTTCAGCATGAGACATGAGAAACATCCCAAGACATCCTGGATTCTGTTGTAGGGATTGTTGCTGTGCTGGTTTCTAAGAGAGGGGTGGCCATCACTGCCAGATCACATACCTTCTTGGCCCACTTGTGCATCCTCAGGATAGCAGTTTCTCTTCATTACCTTCTTTCTGCTGCCATGAATCTTAATCAACACTGAATCCCAGTCAAGGCCTAAAAATTCCCAAAGCTGTCAACATTCAAATTCAGTTATTCCTGAGTTTGTTGCTGCCATGATGAGAACTTCTGAATATTGGTAGATTGTAGTGATAGATGTGGCTGCATCTCTAACAAAGGCTGTGGTTGAGGTCTGTGCTCTGAATATAAGTCAAATAATAATAAAATTGTCCCTCAGTTTGCCAGAGGAGTTCATTTATCCATCTTAGTACTGTCCTAATAGACTTAAGTTGTGACTAAGTGGAGAGCAGGCATCTGACGATGATGAGTAAGGGTAAAATCTCATTTTGATATTTTCTAGAAGGGGAAAAGTTTACTTTCACCCTCAAAACTTCCAAGTAAAGAATGGACTAGAACAGCCATAGAGACATCAGTACGAAACATAAGAAAGTTCTGTTTAGTGTGGGAATAAATAGCTCCATATAGCTCAAAGACCCTCTAAAGCATGCTTGGGATTTAATAGTATATAATGTTCAATCTCTATAACTTTAACTATTTAGGAAATCAGAAACATAGTTCAGTTGATCAAATAATATAAAAATTTTGTAATGTTCTGAAGAGACAGTGAACCAACAATATGATGGGATAATGACTATGTGAGCTGTATGTTTCTCTCCTCTCTCTTTATTGGAATATTTCTCTACTCTTAAAGAATCAATACATCTCTGTATTTGGGATTTAATTTGATTTTGTATACACAATTTTTTGTTACCACTTGCAGTTTTTCCGGTTGCTGACAAAGCTGTCTTAGTTGAGTTCCCTCTTTAACAAAGACCTCAGATCAAATAATCACGCAAAACAACTTGTTTATTCTCAGAACAAGTTGCCCGCAAGAGTATGCTAGCTGCCTGTGGTGCCACACTGGACTCTTTGTCTTACTGCTGAAACTGAGGAGAGGGCTGAGGGAATTGGAAGGCAAGAAGGACTGAAATATGACCTCGTTGCAGAGCCTCAAAGCTCCGGTGGCATACTCGTTTCCTGTGGCTTTGAGAGAGGAAGGAGAACTGTGGCTTAATGGTCCATATCAGAATCCAAATTCCAATTCTAGTCTTGCCTGAAAGTGAGTCCACCTTGGGCAAGTCACAGAAGAACCAATTTCCAAATAGGTCAATGTTTGTCTGATTTATCCTTTCTTTACCCTAATGAAGTAACAGGGATCAAAAGCTTTTAAGTTGTTTAGTTTTAGATAAAGAACAGCTTAATTCTGTACTAATATAGAACCTTAGATAATGAAGGAATGGCTGATGAATTCTGACTCTAGCAATAAATCAGTAGTTCCTTCAACTGGGAAAAAATGTAAGCTTCATCTGATTTTTTCATACAAAAAATAAGAACTCGACCATTTAGATGTTTGATACTTTGGTTCACACCTTTCATTCCAAAAGAAATGTTAAATATGTTGAACATTTTAGAAATAAAATCCTCCTTTCCTTTTGGAACAATGTTTGTTTAAATACTTCCTGCAATCACAAATTAAGAAGACATTTGGTTCACAAACATGTGTTCCCCATCAGCAAATTAAGGGGTGGCATGGATTCCCTTTATAGTCAGGGATTTTCAAGCTTCCTCTATTCTGCTTGTCATAGCCTATTTCAAATGTCATTTATTTTCTTTAGTCTGAATAGTTTGCTTCTGTAGCTGTTTATAGTCAAACATATACCAAATTCTTTCTGAAAGTTCTGGGATGGATGGATGGATGGATGGATGGATGGATGGATGAACAAATCTTAATTCCATGCAGATGATTCTGGTCTCTGCTTTTTGAGAAAGTTATGCTGGTAAAATTATATATATATATACACATACATATATATAAAACTATATATATATAACATATATATGTATATATACATATATACATGTATATATGAGTGTGTACAATATATAAATAATTATAATATAGGACATAATGCAATATATTAGCATAATATAGTATATGTATAATTTTACCAATATAAATTGGTAATTACTGCATATATAATATACATACATATAAAAAAAACAGTGACAGTGACAGCAGATCTGTCTGTCTATCTATCTATCTATCTATCTATCTATCTATCTATCTATCTATCCATCTATACATACATACAAATGGTAAGATTGATTTCCTTTTTTAATGTGGTCATGAACCAAAACCTAAATTCTAATATTCCCATTTTAGATTATTGAAAAGAAAAACTTTGACATTAAACCATCTATGATAAACCACTAGAAAAAGATTAGTAGTATGCAGAGATTTGGGTAAGCAAAGTTACCTTTATTCTCAACAGTTAAACCTCAAAATCCATAGTGCTTATTAACAATACTTCAAGAAAATTCTTTCTCATATTGATTCTACATATTCTAAAAGTTTAAATAAACATCTTGCCAAAATGATGAGTAATATTGCCAAACATATATGTTTTCAAATGGCAAACTTTTTATTTTCTCCCAAATTACCACTAAATAAAATAGCTTTTTAAAAAATTCATTCGGATTTCTGAGTTCGAGGCCAGCCTGGTCTACAGAGTGAGTTCCAAGACAGCCAGGACTACACAGGGAAACCCTGTCTTGAAAAAACAAAAAAAATTTATTTACACCATGTTATGAAATACTTCTATCTTAATGTTGCCTGTTTAATAGTTTGGAACTGTGGCTGACTGTTGGTAATTGAAATTCTGAGGAGAGAGAGTGGCTTACTGATCAGGGTTAATAGCTGTTTGTGTATCATGCATTCTCTTCTGTAAGTAAAACAATCTAAAAAAACTTTTACCAAATACATAGAATGATTCATTTGTTAGAATAATAGGGTAAAATTTCAGGCTTACATAAAGTCACTTTAGATGTAAAAGCATGAGATAAAATATTTTAAGTCATTTAAAATATTACTTCTACACTTCTACATTACTAAAAGTAACAGGAGAAAATATTTTGAGAACAAGTCAAATATATATGATTATTTTAAAGGCATGCATGTATGTACACATAAAACAAAGCATTAAGGATATATCACTTGGTATTTTAGTTCTAGAATGTGAAGAAGAGGAACACTCATATGAAGGGACAGATGGTTAGGATAAGAATGCAAGACAATGATGAAGAAAGTCATGTGTCGCGGTGTCAGCAAGCAAAGCTAAACTCAGTGGTTTGGAGCAGCAACCACCCACCTTATCTCCATAATGTCTGTAAGTTAGCACTTTGCTTTTGAGACTCTGGATGGGTAGGAATGCTCTGCTTTCATTTGGAGTTACCTACAAGGCTATGGATGTTCAAGTGGGGCTGTGTGCTGTCATCCCTGACCACAGTCACCAGCCACAGCCGGAGCACTTGATTACATTAGGCTAGCCCAAGATAAGGCTTGGAGTTAAACATCTTCCCTACCACATCTGCTTATATGCTGTTAGCAAACCAGGTCAGAGCACCCAAGGTGAAGTGGATGGAAAATTGGAGGAAGAGGGTGATGTGGGATGCTTTCAACCATAGCTATACAAAATACAACATTTCTGAAGACAAAAGATGAGAAATAAATTTGCATGAGACTTGGCACTGAGTTCAGAGGCAGTAAAACTCCCAAACAATAATTATTTTGGTTACTTTGGAAAATCTACTAGTTACTGTATTCATGCCTTCTTGTTCTAAGAGCAGAGAGGTTAAGCTGGGCATCAGATGTCCACATTTCTATCTCTTCATTCTCCACTTTCTATTGATCCATTGATTTCTAAAAATTATTCAAAACTTAACATCTATAAACTTCTTTTATTTAATTTTAAAAATTTTTTGAAATTACAATTACCTTTTCCTCTTTCATTTTCTTCCCTCCAACCCTTTCCATGCACCTCCTTGCTCTCTCTCAATTTGTTACCCATTTTTCTTCAATTGTAATTCCCCCTCTCTGTTATGTCCTAAATACATAAATACAACCACCTCAGTTGTATAATAAGGGCAACATATATATGATTTCAGGGATGACCACTTGATTAGATCATCAGTTAGTGAACTCTTCCTGGGAAAGACCAACTCTCCCATTCTTCACATTCCCTATTTTCTCACAGTTCTTAGCCTGACTTGATGTCCCAGGAGCTTTCTGTGTGTAGTGGTCCATGTCTGACTGACCTTAGATTCTCACTCACATTATGCATAGTGAATGAGGTGCATGGGAGAGGCCCTGTGGTTTGGCCCACATGTACAGTTCCTGATGAAAGTTAACTGTGTGGGCTACTTTAAATCTTACATAGCAAATTGCTGACATCTGGATTTCCTATCAGGTTTACCAGATATCCCACAGTAATTTCTGTGTTTATACAACATAAAAACACTGGTGTTGAATTTAGGAAAAATTTTACTATTCATAACACTATGCTACAAGAGTGTGTAAAATTTGTGAGCAATTAAAATACTCATTGTGGCAAATCTATTGGAATATTTAGAAGTTGCTAAAGACATCAGAGTTTTATCTAAATATATTGGAAGGAATATTATTTGGTATGTATACTTAGAAAAAAACATTTTTATTAGATGTTGATTAATTTATGAATACACTGAAATTTTTCCTGGGCCATCGTTTCAGCATTACAGTAACTCTCTAGTTCTACTTTCTGAAGATGTATACATCAGTTACAGAAGTCACTTGATACTGCAGTTTCACCCTCCCCGTAGCTTCCTGCAATCAAGTGGTCTGAAAACGTTATGGGAAATATGAGTGAATAAATGACTAATTGGTGATCCGATGTTTATATGGATATATGAATACATACATACATTGTGGGCAGCATGAGGACACCTCACTATCTTTTATTCCATTCTACCTCAGCATCACCCACCCCTCTGTGCAGCGCCTTTACACTGCACATAGCCCCCTTTCTTATCAGTAAGGAACCTGCTTCTTTTCATATCCACTGCGACAGCATTTTGATATGATGTTATGTTTAAGTAATGTTCTCATCATATCCATCTTTGTTATAAAATCTACAAAATGTACCACGGTCTCATCAGGTAGGTACTGTGTCATATAAAACCGTTGTCAGAAGAGGACAGTGATAATGGTACAATACAATAATCCAGTCATGTGTATATACTTTTAACTAAAATGCGTTGTTACAGGTATATTTTCTTTTCATTGTTGTTCTCTTAGTGACCATAATTTATGCATTCAGTTTTACCATGGTCATGTATTTTACAGGAAAATCATAATGTATGCAGTGTTTGGTGGTCTCTGCGGTTGCAGCATCCACTGATTGTACAAATGCTCTTGTGGAGAGATCTTGAAACAGATAGCTTGCTACATAATCAGCTGAAACCTTCATCAAGAAATACTCAAGATAAAATAACGAATCGATCTTATGTTATGCACTGGTTTACAACTGAGATTTTACTCAATTACCCCCCTTTTAAAATGTGAAGAAAAGTCATTTAGAACATTTAGTGTGAACTTGGGAACATCTTGAAAGAGTTTATATTTCCTGATAAGTGCAGTTTCTCTTCATCTTGAACAGGAAGACTTTTTTACTTTGAACTATTTTTATCATATTTTTTTTCTGGAGAATTTTCCATTTTATGTTATTAGGTAATTTTAAAATACATGTTGGGAAATACAAGGTATGGAGGAACCAGAGAAGCTACAAGGAGATAAGGCTTTGCAAAAGCCCTAAATTAAAAAATGTTCTCATTCCATGTATTTTCCACCACATCTTGTTCAATGAATATACACATTTTTTTTAGTAGACATTGCATCCTCTAATTGGATGGATAGCTGTGGGAACATTCTCAGGAAGCATCAGTTGTCACTCTGGAAACTGTGGTTAGAGTTTGTGCAGTTAAAGCCCAGGAATGATACAAATATATTTAATATAATGTGGCTGCTCTACTTTTCTTAATTAGATTTGATTTTCTACAATAGGTTGGTTTTTGTTTTGACAAGGAGCAATTACACTTCTTACTCTGCAGATCATAAAGCAGGGTAGAGGCATTTCAGTCTTTCATCCTTTTGGAAGAATGTATGAGATTTAAAGCTGTTTTCCAACTTCTTCTCTGGAACTCTGGCAGCCCATCGGCTGTGCCCGATGGAGCAGCAGGAATGAGACTATGTTGCTGGGGTTTCCTGCCAAGCTGCATGCAAATCCGCACAATCGACGTTCTCCACACCGCAGGCAGGTGAGAGAATGCAGATCTGTCACCACTGAACACTAGCGCAGCTGGTCATATTTTCTCCATAGCTAACATGGATTAAGGTATTTGTGAAAAAGACCCCTTCCTGTTTTCAATAGACGGACACAAAGTGTGTTCTCTCAAATTCATCTAAGATCTCTGACTGAGCGTGAGCGAGAGCAGACAAGCAAGCAAGCAAGCGGTGCCCCCCCTTACGCTTTCTACTTTAGTTTCTACTCTGACCTACCTCAACAATGGCTGTGACCTAAACGGGTCAAAGGGTCACACTTCCCAGGTGACTCTAGGTTGCATGTCGATATATCAATAACCAGTGTTTATTTTATTTTTCTGATGTACGGAGTGTTAACGATTAGGCTTAAATGGAGAAGAATTTGTTGATGATTAGTGCTGGAGTTTGAATCCCGGGCCTTTCTCATGTTCTTCAGGTATCCTAAGGCTAAGCTTCACCCCAGCCCATTCAAGAGACTTAAAAAGATTACATTTATTTATTTACGTAGGGGATGCACAAGTTCTATGTGGAGATCAGAGCAAAACTTGCAGCAGTGAGGCCTTTTCTTCTACCTTCTAGGATGGAGAGATCCCACTCAGGCTCTCAGGCTTGGCAACAAATACCTTTACTTCTGCTGAGCCATGTCTTGCTCCAAGGCGGGATATTTTTGAGTGCAATGTTTTATGAGAATTTTCAAGCAAAAGGATCATCCCAATTTTTAAAAATTAGCTTTCACATTCGAATCCCAAGATTCAGTTGCAGGAAATGTCATCGTAGTAGCACTCTCATACAGGCAAAGGGTGGTGGTGGGGGAGGGCAGATGTGGGATGGGTAGTTGGTGGAGGGGTAATTGGGAAGTAGAATATCATTTGAAATGTAAATGAATGTAATGATGATTAAAAAAGAGAAAAATTAAAGGTAAGTTATTTGAAAAAGACACCATTTAGCTCTCTAGTCTATCTACTGAAGAAAATTAATGACAACTTACTGGTGCTACTGTGATTATATGTAGAATTATTGGGTATAACTTTATCTTGTGCTAATGTATCTCTTGATCTAAAGTGGTGGCCTAAAATTTCTGTACATGAGTAAATTCTGAAACGTTTTGGAGCAGTTCATCTACATATTCATAGGTTAAAATTTGTCCTGGGACCAGTTACTCTTGGTCAGTTTCCTTTCTGGTTAATACATGTTTTGCAGAGCAAAATTTTTCACAGAAACTGAGAGTAGCTAGTTCTTTTGTAAAAATAATTTTTAACTTTTTAACATTTATTTAATTAATATGCAGCATGTGTGTATGTGTGTGTGTTTGTGTGTGTACACGGGCACATGTGTGTACAGCTACAAACAAACAGAGGAGTCAGAGTGAAAGTTTTAGAGGTCAGTTCCTCCTTCCCCTATATGACTCCTTGGCATTGAACTCAGGCCTTCACAGTTGACGCTACATTTCTTAACCTGTTGAATCATCTCAGTAGCCCCTAATGATAGCTTTCGAAGAAAGAATCTATTATTTATTTGTATTAACTTCAATTCACAGAATGAATGATCAACAACGTAAAGTCTGATTCCTCTATGAATATGACTGACTTAGGTCAGCAGCGCCTTTTCATTAGACTTTGCAAGCAGGACATTACAAGTGTTAGAGTGTAGTTCGAAAAGACGTGGGGTTCAATGAGATGCTACTGTGCTGTGTCACTTTGAGGAACTTCAGTATTATGTATTTTGATAGAATAGGATCAAATTCATCGTTATATTAATAATTACAAAATAATTAAACACTCCCCATGGTTAAATTTTTCCCTTTTGCTGCCTTCTTTCTATTGCTTTCCTTGTCTGAGTCCTAGCACATCAAGAAGCTGGTCTACTTAGTCCTGATGATGGTCTACTTACTAGTCCTCTGATAGATCCCTACCAGAGTTGGCAATGACCAATATTTTCCAGAATCATTTGTCTTTTATTCAAAGAACATGCTGTGCCCAGTTATGTGGGCTTAAAAAGAGAACAGAAAATAATCTATCCAAGAAGGTGCGAAATGCAAACCAGATCAGGTGAAGAAAAACCTTGTCTGGATATTGTCATTGAAGGAAAACAGAGTGGCAAACCAATCAACCATTTGCTAAATAAATTCTTCTTTAGAAGTACAGGATTCCCAAAGCAAATAACATACACCTGGTTTTTTTTCTAAAACAAGGCACTAATTAGGGTCTATACTTCTATAGTCTACAATATCTAGATTCTTCTGAAGTCCTAAGGAAAGGCTGGTTCCCAGGCTTCCAGGGCCTTTATATCCCGAGACTGTTGTCCTCATACTGTTGGTTGAGCTATGTGGTTTGGAAATGAGGATGGGTATATTTGTGTTTTCAGAGGCTTTTAGAGGTCATTAAATAATAAGTAGTTTCAACTCTTCACATCGAGCAGAATGCCTTATTTAAGAGACAAAGAGGATTAGTTTTTATCCAGTATTTTTCAAAAAGGTACCTTTAAAGTACCCTTTGAATCAAGCTGCTTTTAACTTTTATATTTTATTATTTTTTCCTAGTTCCCTTTATTTGTGTCTCCTTTCCTTTTCTCTTTTTCCATTTGTAAGGTCTATGGTCTCAAAAGTACTTCATGAAGAAAGTTTTTGTGGATGCTAAACGCTACTTAATGGAAACCATAAGCATAAAGCCTGCTAGGATTTAGAGTGGCATAAAACCCATGCAAGGTGGGATCAAGTGGAAAGGAAGGCTAATCACTCTTTTAAATTGGCAGCCTTGCCAAAGGTGGAGTAATATGCTTTCTGATTCCCTTATGTGCTGTAAGGTCCTCTGTCACTGTCATGGTGTTCACGGTTAAGATTCTGAATTAGACACATCTCCTGTGGTCAGAGTGGCCAACTCCCTCAGTCCCTCTGGCCATATTGGTGATAGATTTTTCTTCTCAATATATCATCTATTTTGTAAGCACTGTAGGACTGAACCAGACCCCAATGTGGGTACCCAGGAAATGGAAGAATCTTTCCTGATAATTAATGCCAGCAGTTTTCACTGTGCCTAGGGCCTCTACCCTGAGACACTTAAAAACATGATGCAAAACAAAATGTTCCCTGTGCCCACAGAGCATGGAGCACTGTCGACCTGTCATCTTTGGCACAGTATACTTTGAGCCATGAAGGAACAAAATGTGAAACTGGCAGCAGCTAGCCTCTTACTGCACAGGAAATCTCTATTTAAATCTGACAACCAGAACATTGTAGCATTTGAAATCCTTGTCATCTGGTTTGCTTTAGTTTCTCCTTTGAAAAGGAAAGTTTTCAGGATCCTGTTTGAAAATCTACACTTTTGACAGTGGTTGTTAACTAAATCCACTCATGGGTCATCGATCAATAAACAATGACCAAAGCTTCCAGTGCTTCCAGGTACACACAAAGGACCTTAAGACAGGTTGTCACCAAGCCAGGTGAAGGCAAGCTATTGTTTCATGTCTATGGTAAATAGTTGGGGTGGATGTTGCTCTCTGCTCTCAAAATAATTCTGTTCCAAAAGCTAATTTTCTGATGGAACAAAAGTCTATCATTACTGGGTTCACTCAAACTTTGTTTATCAGTATCATATTCTCTTCTGACTGTTTGTGAGAAAGCCAACGCAAAACACTGAGAATCATCTAGGTTCTGCAGAGAAACACAGTAGGAGTAAAGATACAACTAAAATTAGGGACAACAGGGAAACAGGTAGTCATGAGTAGGCTAATTAAGAATAAGGATGCTAAGAATAGTCAAGGAGAAAAGTTTGAACTTGGTGAGTTTGAAATGTGGTGTTATTGAAAGAAGAGAAGGTTAAAAAACAAAGGACTGATGTCCAAGGAAACTGTGTGCATGAGGCCCATGGGAACTCTAGGTTATGATGATCCTCAAGTTTGTGTTTGGAGGACAGACTCTATACTATTGAAAGTTTTTAGGCAAGAATAATCTGAAGTCACATATGATTAAGTAATTATAGAATATTAGAGCTGGAAAGTGGGTTTTCACAAATGCAATGTTTTCAAAGCACCAGTGACATGCAATGTGTTCATTCATACACCAGACACAGCCAGGGCATTGAAGCTCAGAGGAACTCCAAAACAGTGTAGGGTAAACATAGACCCCATAGTAACCTAGGAGGCACATGCCTTTTAATAGTCATAAAAACAGAACTGCAAACAGGAGAGGAAGAAGGCAGCCTTGTGAGGAACTATGGATCAGGCTTATGGAAAGTAAGGGGTTCATTGAACTAGGGATTGAATACAAGTAACAATTTTAAACAACCGAGACAGGAGAAAAGCAATGGAAAAAGATCTTTTTCTCCCACTTTGCTAGAGCATAGGGTATACCTTACCAACTGATGGGAAAATAAGGTGAGAAAAGAGGTTTGACTGAAAGTACAGTATCTTATATTTCCTATAAGAAAACAATGATAGTTTTTTTTTTAACAAAATAAGTTATGTAGTATTTTAAAGAGAAGTGCTTATGAAGTCTTAAGAACACATGAAAGAGTTGCTTGCATTCAGCATATTACACATTGGTTCAAACTCTTGTGTTTCATTTTGCAGGTTAGATACTATTTCAAATATTTAGCATTTCTTCCCTAAGTAAGACCATATGGTAAAAATGTGTGAGACCTCTTATTTTAGAAAGTCTACCCTGGCTTTTAATCTATCTGAAATGTAAAAGCTAATAATTATCAAATTTGGATACCTGAGTTACGGTGACATAATGGAGCTAATAGAGGGCAGTGTTCTCTGACCTTGTGAACTAGAAAAGTTATAAGATCATGTCCATCATATTTATAGTCATGATCATGGTATTTGTACAAAATCACCTGAGCAATTATTTTATACTTTATGTATTGTGATTCAGCAGGTACTCAAAGATCCTTGGGGACATGTGTGTTAGATAGAAGAACCAGATGATTTTAGTAAAGAGCTGAATTTAGACAATCAGTGGGTTATGATTACTGTGAATGTGCATTGGGGAATGGTGTGTGTGTGTGTGTGTGTGTGTGTGTGTGTGTGCTCCCACATAGGCCAGAAAATCATCATATCTCCTAGAGCTTAGATGGTGAGTTGTCTGATATGGATCCTCCAGCAACAAGAAGCACTTTTAACTACTGAGCTATTTCTGCAGTTCTGCCAACAGTGTATTTTTATGGAAGGTATAGTGGAGAGAAGAGGTAAGTAGCAGCTTTCAGAGTTTAATGTTTCTTCAGTATCCATACTTTGCAGATGTATAAATGGTGAGTGTGAATGATGTAGAATTATTCATGATGAAGAGCAAGTGTTGATAGAAATGGGGGCTATAATTGGCATTAGATAAGTGTGTTGATGACAAGTAGAAGACAGCTGGGAAAAATGTTCATATTCTTAGGTACAGAAAGAAAGTGTTCAACCAAAGAGACTGATGTGATTATCCAGAGGCAGAATGTGGGAATGTAGATTAAGATGTCATGATTAATGTGATTTTTTAATCAATAGCATCAAATGTTATAGAAAGTTTCTGCTCTGCAAGCACTCTTCATGAACTGTAGCTATAAAGCAATTGGGGGTGAATGTAACTGTAATGGAGGTAAATAAAAAGACAATATGATTACTATGGGTCCAGAGTTTCATGCAAGGTGAAAGCATGTGAAAATGGGCTATAAGTGAAAGGCTAAGGAGTTTCTTGTGAAACTAGAGGCTTGAAGAAGTGGCAAGAGGCCCAGTAGCATCAAGCATGAGCATGGTGCAATAGGAGAAAGAAATGGGGTGGCATTCACATGCTCAGGTGTCAACGGGAAACCACTACAGGGGGCCAGATAAGGAAGAGAAATGAATGAAAGTTCTCAGAAAAAAATGGATTTTTCAAGACATACAGATAGATTCGCTTTGTACATTCAGAAAAGATAGTTCTGTGGATTAGGAGTTGGTGGACAATGTGCCGCAAAGAGACTGTGAACTCATGGATGTCCTCTGTTTTTCCCTCCATCTTTTAATTTTTAAAATTATCATTGTAGGTAAACTAATGTCCTGTCATTAATTCTTGTCAATGGACATAGAAAAAGGTTCTTGGTCAGAGACCATATCCATTTTCTAAATAGGGCCACAACAAATGCCTCATATTCCAGTAACATGGTCAGGAATACCTAATCTTAAAAGAGACTGACAAAGCAGGCAATGACCTGTATTCTACTGAAGTTCCTCAGATAAATAATACTTTTTCATTGCTGCTTGAGGAAAATGATGGACTCTGGAAACAGGATAAAGAGAGTAAAGAGAGAGTTAAAGATGGAAAGAAAAACACAGGCACACAGCCACACTCATATGCTCTCTCTCTCTCTCTCTCTCTCTCTCTCTCTCTCTCTCCCTCTCTCACACACACACACAGACACACACACACACACACACACACACACAGACAGACAGACACACACACACAGACAGACAGACACACACACACACACCACAC
>JADRCD010237676.1:18124-50009 GCA_019843815.1 Montemys delectorum | reverse complement strand
CTCCAAAAAACAAACAAACAAACAAACAAAAACAACAAGAACAAACTGCTTTTGCCTCCCCCCTCTCCATGCCTGCCACCCTACCCTCTCCCACTTATTGGCCCTGGAATTCCCCTACACTGGGGCACAGAACCTTCACAAGGCCGAGGTCCTTTCCTCCTATTGATGATCAAATTTGCAATCCTCTACTATACACATGCTGCCAGAACATTCAGTCCCACCCTGTATAGTCCTAGATTGGTGGTTGGGTCCCTGGGAGCTCTGAGGGTACTAGTTAGTAATTGTTGTTCATCCTAAGGGGCTGCAAACCCTTCAGCTCCATAGAACCTTTCTCTAACTCCTTCATTGGGGACAGTGTATTCAGTTCAGTGAATGGTTGTGAGCCTCTACATCTGTATTAGTCAGGTATTGTCAGAGCCTTTCAGGAGATAGCTATATGCTTGTCCTTCCTTCAGTCTTTGCTCCATAGTTAATCTCTGCCACTCCTTCTGTGTGTGTTTGGTTCCCCTTTTTAAGAAGGAATGAAATGTCCACCTTTTGGTCTTCCTTCTTCTTAAGTTTCTTGTGGTTTGTGGGTCATTCTTCCTATATTCCAAACTTCTGGGCTAATAACCACTTATCAGAGAATGCATACCATGTGTGTTCTTTTGTGATTGGACTACCTCACTCAGGATGATACTCTCCAGATCCATCCAATTCCCTAAGAATTTCATAAATTCATTGTTTTTTATAGCTGAGTAGTACTCCATTGTGTAGATGTACCACCCTTTCTGTATCCATTCCTCTGTTGAGGGACATCTGGGTTGTTTCCAGTTTCTGAATTAAATTAAATTTTTTAAATTAACTTTTTGAGACTAACTACTCCCAAGATCTTTGTACATAAATAAGAAACCATCAACCTAAATGTGAACAATAAAATTAGTTATTAAATATTTCAAGAGATTAATGTAGAATTATGATCTGTTTTGTAGGAGAAGTTATTGGCCAAGAATCAGAATAATTTCTTATGTTCAGTCTGTTTCATCAATGTGAAGCCATTGAACACAGCCATAGAACACATAGGACACTTATTATATTTAACTTTATATATAATGAATATAAATGAATTTTATTTAAAGAATATTTTAAAACGTAAAACCATTACAAAACCCCAAAATATTTTTAAAAAGACTGTTACATTTCTACTATTGATTCATAATGGGAGCTGTTTCTTGTTAGAAGAAGCTAACTAACAAAACCACATCACCCTTAATGTATAATCATGCCTCTCTGAAATTACTTGCCCCTCTTGCTCTATCTTGATATTTTTGTGTGGGAAGCCATTCACCTGTCATGAACAGTGCATATTTACCCTGGCAACTTCCATTGTTCCTGAAGAAACTTCATTAGGCATTAAAGGTGAGAATAAAATACATTCAATAAATATAAAAATATAAAACAGTCTGAAATATTTTGCTCTTAGGAAGTTAACCGTTAGTAAATTCATATTCTAAAATATAAGGTGTAGAATCCTAGGCATAAATAAAGATTCCCAGAATTATTTAAAGCTAATTCTCCCTTCCGGTATTCTAACCACATACTCAACCAAATACTTGACACAAAAGCATTTACAATTGAGTCACCACCTTTTACAGCAATCTTTTTAAAAGAATACGCTTACTAACCACACACAAATTATGTGTTAGCAGTGATGCTTAGAACACTTACATGCCATTATCTGCTGGTAATAACATAGGTGCAAAATCATCTCTAGCTAATGATTTTGTCATTCTAATCCAATGACGATTCATCGTGAACAGCATAACAACTGAAGTAGCTAAGAAAAATGACTGAGTACCCTTAACACATTTGCTTTTGTGCTGACAGCTAAAGAAACTCTTTAGTGATGCAACTAACACTTTTGCATTTTCATCATCTTGTAACATGGATAAAAGCAATGGTTTTGATTTATAGGTTCTCTCTTTAATTACAAGTCTACTTTCATAACAGTAACCACCACAACAAAATGCCTCTAGCAGACCACAAAGATAACTAAGTACCTCTTATGAAAAAAGGTTTTCCCACATTTTCTAAAACATGTAGGAATGGCAGATTGAGAAGTTTGGGTAGTGCATTTGAAGTTATTTTATACAACTAAAAATTAGTATCAATTATATTAGATTTTAATAAAAAATCAGAGTAATTACATGTAATTATAAGTGTGATTGAAAATTGGCTTTATGCTTAGAAGATAAACATCAAATAGCTATATTATGAAAATTCTTTTAATGATTTATGATTCAGTCTCATCTTATTAGCATTAAAGAAAATAAAAGAAATCTAATTTGTATTAAGAATATAGCTCCACTTGGAAATATGAGCAGACATATTGTGAAAATGTAGCAAGTAAAAGTAAGAATTTTGGCAATAGTCGCTGGAAGGTCCCAGGGGTCTAGTTTAGTTGAATTTTAAACTCTTTATTATTTCTGACTATTTTGTAAATACACTATAGCCTTGTGTTCTTAAAATAGGTCAACAAATATAAAAATATTTTCCCATAAAATGTAAAAAGTAAAAAAAAAAAATATTGGAAAGAATTAAAGAACATTTAAAGTAATAATTGGAGGGCTGGGTTTTAAGTTCTTTAATCATGAAAAGAAATACTAAAGAATATGTAATAAGCTGTAAAATGTAGTTTCACATCTGTTATTTGTAAATAACACACATATATATATACATATATATGTATATATATAGTTTCAGAGATGGAACAGAAATTGATTATTAAGTACATAGTTGTGAGTTATCCTGACTCATTCTGGAATCTTCACATTTATACAAAAACTTGACTTTTGGTTTTATACATTTTTTTAATTCATCTTATCCATTCTCTTGTAGTATTGTAAATCATAGAGTGTTTAACATATTTTAACAACTGCAATGTATCCTATTTATTGGAGTTTTATTCTGTCCTGGGATTCTATCTAGGAAATGAACATATAATGGTAACATTCCCATTAGAAGCTAGAATGTGATAATGGACCTAGTGCTTAAGTACATAAATCTAAAATATTTAAATCAGGGAATTGGGTATTTTGTTTGTTTGTTTTTTGTTTTGTTTGTTTGGTTTGGTTTTTTGAGACAGGGTTCCTCTGTGTAGCCCTGGCTGTCCTGGAACTCACTCTGTAGACAGGCTTGCCTCCAAAACAGAAATCCACCTGCCTCTGCCTCCCAAGTGCTGAGATTAAAGACATGCACCACCACTGTCGGTCCAGGGAATTGTTTTTGCTTTTCAATTTATTACATTATTATGATTATAATTAGTGAGCATTACTACTCAATCCAAAACTATCTATGTCTTAAAACTATTTACAAAATAAAGACTAGAAAAGTAAACTTTATTTGTGAGAAAATAATAATAAAACACACTGTTAACATGTGTGTCTGTAGGCCGGGTGGTGGTGGTGCATGCCTTTAATCCCAGCACTTGGGAGGCAGAGGCAGGTGGATTTCTGAGTTCGAAGCCAGTCTGGTCTACAGAGTGTGTTCCAGGACAGCCAGGACTATACAGAGAAACCCTGTCTCGAAAACAAAACAAAACAAACAAACAAAAAAAACCAAACAAACAAAAAACAACAAAAAAAAAAACAAAAAACAAACAAACAAAAAAGCCCTTGAGTGTATGTGTGTTTTCATGTGTATGACTGAGTTCATGCTTCCATATATGTGAGCATATGTGTGTATATGTTCAAGTATGTGCTTGCATGTAGACACCTCAGGTTGTCATAGGATGGCATCTTGATCACTCTCCACCTATAACTTGCAAAGCCTCTCCTTGAGCCCTGAGCTCATCCTCTCAGCTAGTCTAGGTAGCTAGCTTGATCCAGGGAGAGGTGTGACAGAAAGTCCCGCCCAGCCAACTGTTATTTAGGTTCTGAGAATGTTTATACATGCCTTTTCCCCTGTGGAGTCATCTCTCAGTCCCTCATACTTTTAGAATTTAAAATAATAGCCCAATTTTATTTTTCCCTGTATGATAATGCCCTCAAGGGCAATGTTTTCTAACAGCTCATACTTGTTGATAGTAAATAGTAAACTTTAAATACTTTGGTGACTATAGTTTAATTACTGAAAACACATAAATAGTTAAAACCAAAGATGATAATGTCATCTTTTGGCATTTGGATGATTTTGCTGCTAGTATAGGATTATGTTAACTGATAGTTCTATAGGAAAAATTACACTTTTTAAGAATATATATATGTATCTAAAACTTTATATAGAGACTTTGAATTTAAATAGGATTTTTCAATGTCATTATAGAAATAACAAAATAATTAGTATTTATTTAATAATAAAATAATTAGTATTCTGCTTATGTATAATATCTGACAATATAAAGGCGTACCTTTCTTCATTATTGAATGTTTTAGGCATAAGTGGTAGTTAAGTAAGGATATAGTAAAATTCAACTACTAAAAATATAGTATTCTAAAACTCCTGAACACCATAATTCATTTTAAAGAGTAATATTAAAGCATCTAAATTATACAGAGACATCTGTAAATTAAAATAATTCAGGCATGAACAATCAGAGTAAAACTTAAGCCCTGTGTTATCGGACATCATAGCTTCCCTTACATGAAATTATTCATTGATTGTGATAATGTAAACAAGTTCTATTACTTTGTGTAATGTGTGCAAGGCATACAAAAAGCATCTTCTATTTTCATACTGTAATCTGAGATATCCAAAAGAGAGAGAGCTAATGTTTTACACTAACTAGCCTTACATTTGCAAGAATCCAGATGTTCAAATGCTTCCACAAGTGATTGAATACTATGCTTACCTGAACATTTAGAAGGTTAGATACCCACGTAGTACTTCTGAATTATTATTCCTGAAATACTGAAATCACTTGTTTTAAGGTTCTAAAAATGTGTATTCTAACAACAAAAAATATAGAATCTCATGAAATGCAAATAATTATAAAAGTTGAACAGAAAAATGAAAGAAAATTTCTTCATAAATATAAAGCTCCAAACACTCCTCCATTGTTTGTGGGATTTCAAGCTGGTACAACCACTATGGAAATCAGTCTGGTGGTTCCTCAGAAAATTGGACATAGTATTACCTGAGGACACAGTTATACCACTCCTGGGCATAAACCCAAAAGATGCTCCAACATATCAGAAGGACACGTACTCCACTACATTCATAGCAGCCATATTTATAATAGCTAGAAGCTGGAAAGAACCCAGATGTCCCTCAACAGAAAAATGTATACAGAAAATGTGGTACATTTACATGATGAAGTACTACTCTGCCATTAAAAACAATGACTTCATGAAATTTTTAGGCAAATGGATGAAACTAGAAAGTGAGATAACCCAATCACAAAGTACACACATGGCATTGATAAGTGGATATAAGCCCAAATGCTCAGAATACCCAAGATACAATTCACAGACAGCATCAAGCTCAAGAAGAAAGAAGATCAAACTGTGGGTGATTCAGTCTTTCTTAGAAGGTGTAACAAAATACTCACGGGGGCAATTATGGAGACAAAGTATGGAGCAGAGACTGAAGGAAAGGCCATGCAGAGACTGCCCCACCTGGGGATCCATCCTATATACAGTCACCAAACCCAGTCACTATTGTGGATGCCAAGAACTGCTTGCTGAAAGGAGCATGATATAGCTGTTTCCTGAGAGGCTCTGCCAGAGCCTGACAAATACAGAGGCAGATGCTTGCAGTCAACCCATTGGATTGAGCACCAGCTTTATGAATCACATTTTTCTATATTCATAAGAGTGAGAGAAAGTAGTAACAGTGAGGTTGTTGTTAGGACACGTGTACCTTTAATTGTTCACAATGCTATAGATGTACAAACCATGGGTTAGAAATAAGTAGGATTTTGTGTAAGTTTAGCAAAATCATTTAAATAGAGATCTTGTGAACAAATTCTGTGTGTGGTTGTTGTAACACAGGTGTGAAGTTTGTTTCCTTTAGACTCAGTTAAGATAAATTCATATATAAAGGTTCACTTCAAATAGTGGTGCTTTACTGACAGAGGCATCGCACAACTGAATTAATTTAATTAGTGAAGAGATTAATTTCCTCCTTTAGATCATCAGAAAGAATTCTTCAGTTCCAGGGGGAAATCTCAAGGACAAAAGATAATTTGCCTGTAAATAATTAATTTTCATGTAAATAGCCTGGGAAGGCAAACTGTTTAATTGACTATCAGACACTCCAATTGCTATGCTTCCTTAAGATAGCACACAGAAGCAGAGGCCATGGCTCTCGTGTGCTTTAGGTGAGCTTATCTTCCCCACTCATGTTTTCATTATCCCCAAAATACACCAGATAAGACAGGGTCAAGAACACCAACCTCTTCCCATTTTAATAGATGAGTCTATTTTGAGAAATGTCTGGGAGTACTTTCTTTATCCAAGACATACTAATGTAATAATAACCAGACAAGTGAAAATATCCCAATGACAGAATCATAAATAGGAGATCACCCAAAATTTTCTCTGTTATAAATTTTGTGGGTCATTGATTAATCACTGGATATTCGAATTACTTAGTTTAATGAATCTAATATTAATGTTATTTTAAAATGCATTTTGATGTCATAGGAAAAATATAACACTCCCTGTAATAAGTTTCTCTGTATCAATGTCTTGATATTGTTAAAAATAAAATTGATGATATTGTAGTAATAAGAACTATATTATAGCTTTAGGAACTTATAATAAGGTCATCAAAAATGTTATTATATACACTAAAGTAGTTACTATGAAACATGATTTTAAATAAATGCTAAAAATTAAATCAATTTTAGGAGAATGATATTTGAAATTTTTACCAGGTTAAGATAGCTATGAACTTATTGATGGAATACCCAAGACAGGATGATGATACCTTTGATAAAATAATTTTTTTGACTACGTGTTATCATTCAAGAAACCCAAGTTGTACTGGTTTCATAGAAACCATAGTGAGAAACTTCTGTTGTGTAGAAGTTAGAAAATAGACAAGACATGAGGACTTCAGTGAATTTCAACATGGGAACATTTGTCTCAGTAAGTTCACTAAAAGGTAAGTTGTGAGTCTAGAACACAGTATCAGATATTTCCAGACATTCTTTGTATCTCAGTTTTTCTTGTCTAATTTTCTTTTCCTAGATGATATAGATGGTCAGAGAAAGAACTGATTGAGAGTTTGGGATCCTTTTCAAACATTCAAATGACTTTAAAACTAAACAATTTTTAAATATATTATTTTTTTCTATCATTTAAATGAAAAAAAATAAACATGAGTGGTGGTCAAAGCAGTCTTATTGGCATTTTATGTCCACACCCTTGACTCCATTTAGTGAACTTTACTGGAGTTGTATTCCTCTCTGCACAATTCAGGAACCTATTAGTTAACCCAACACTTGTTTTCAAAAACCACAGGAAAGCTTTGTGCTAATCAGATCTTTCTATTATGAATGAAAGGGTGTTATTATTCATCCTGTTCTCTCAGTAATGCTTTCAAAGAAAGCCAGTCCAATAGCAATGGTGATTAAAATGAAAGACCTTTCTTCATTAAAGTTATTCATGATTAATATTTTCCTGCATTACATGTGTGTATAGTTATGAATTAAAGTGATGCTGCAAGAATATAGAGATCCAAATTGATAAAGTAACATTAATCACCTGATCTAGTCTAAAGAGAGCTTTGTTCACTGTTGGTATTTTAGAATCAGGATCATTTTAAGCTATTTGTCATGGTTTAAGATGAGGAAATTAAATCAAATGCCAGGTTTCTTCTTGCTCCAATAATCTTTGACTTACTGAATCATTCTTTCTGCTTAAAATTGTTCTTCTAATGCACAAATCAGATTTTATAGTACAGACTTCTTTTTTTATTTTACAATTCTATGTATCATTATAAAACATTATAATGTGAGTCTACTTTTTAATAATACCAGACTATAAATACAGTTGTTTCCATACTAATATAAGTTAATTATTTTTGTGTATTTTCAGTTATGTTTTCAAATATGAAAAGAGATAATGTTTTGAGTTCCAAGTCTTTAAAAAACATTATAAGCAACATTTTGCAAATTTCAAATGTGTTTTCATGATTACTATTGTCCCCATTCCAAGCATCCACTATGATACAGTGTTCTTCGGTAGCCTGCTCTATTGTGCGCATATACTACTCTAACCCATAAAATCTCAGCCTGATCTCTCATTGACTCAGAGACAGAATTACTTTTAATTTTCTTACTTAATTTGACAGTCAAGGTCAGTAATTCTCAACCTTCCTAATGCTGGTACCCTTCAATTCAGCTCCTCCTACTGGGGAGACTTCCAACTGTGAAATTATTTTCATTGCTACTTGATTATTGCAATTTTACTACTACTATTAGCTGAAATATTAATATTTGTGTTTTTCAATGGTCTTAGAATACACCTGTGAAAGGGTCTTTTGACCCCCCAAAGGAGTCACAATTGGTTGAGAACCACTGTTATAGACAATGGTAACTTCTAAAGATGTATAAGAATATTTCTTATTACATTTTTCTCTAAAGAATATCAGAATTTATCAAGGATAATACTAGAAATACTTTAGAGCTTATTTTGAGTATAGTATTAATAACTAGTGTTAATAATATTGGGTATCTACTATTATAAACAATTGCTCTAGGGGTTATCATGACTAGCATGCTATAGAATCATTGTTATATACGTATTTTATCACCATTAAGTGAGAATTAGAGAGATAAAATAAGCTGAAGCAACAGGGGAAGTGGGAGTTGTGGTTAAAGATTCTGACTTCGAACCTCAGCTCTTTACATGAGAAGTTGGAAGTAAAGGCTTATAAATTTTATGCTTCACCCAAATCATGAATACCTTTTCATGTCCAATGTCATCTTTGAAACTTTTGACAATTGAAAAATGCAACCACTTTTAAATTTAGCAGGGCACACTATAGTAAAAAATGATAACCATGTTTTATTTCTTCCTGAAAAGCCTATCAAATAATTTGATGATATAAATGTTAAATACATAAATTGGGTACTATACTAAATCAAATTTTCTAACACTTTAGAAAAGTACACTGAGTTCTCTATCAGAGTGAAATAATGCTACATATTTTTCTCTGGGAAATAACAGTCCCACTTCATCCAATCAGCTGACACCTTTTGAAATTCACTGTTGACATATATATGTGTATATACACACATATATACATATATTTTTTTCACAATTTTGAATTTGTTTATTAAGAATTTTGAAATGCAAAACATTCAAATATCTACATGAGTATAGCAGACAGGAAACATAAAATGTATCTATTCACCAAATTGTCTCAAGCTCATAAGTACTTACTTTGATAAACAATAAAACCTAGAGAAAAAAGACAAACACAGGCCTGTGCCAATGCCCTGGCTCAGAGCAATAAGAACCTTAACTCTAAACTTGCCATGTCTGTGTTAATATCTTCAGGTTCACTTTTTTTTATTAGATATTTTCTTTATTTACATGTCATATGATATCTCCTTTCCCAGTTTCTCCTCTGAAGAAAAAGTAAAAAGAGGAAAAAAAATTAAAATCATTCCACCCACCCCCGCTCAACAACCCACCCTCTCCAGCTCCCTGGTCCTGGCATTCCCCTACACTGGGGCATAGAACCTTCCCAGGATCAAGGGCCTCTCCTCCCAGTGATGACCAATTAGGCCATCCTCTGCTACATATGCAGCTGGGGCCATGAATCCCACCATGTGTACTCTTTGGTTGGTGGTTTAGTCCTAGGGAGTTATAAGGGTACTAGTTAGGGAAATGCAAATCAATACAACACTGAGATTCCACCTCACACCACTCAGAATGGCTAAGATCAAGAACTCAGGTGACAGCAGATGCTGGTGAGATTGTGGAGAAAGAGGAACACTCCTTCATTGCTGGTGGAATTGCAAGCTTGTACAATCACTGTGGAAATCAGTTTGTTGATTCCTCCAGAAATTAGACATAGTACTACCAGCTATACCACTCCTGGGCATAAACCCTGAAGATACTCCAACAATAAGGACACATTCGCCACTATGTTCATAGCAGCCTTATTCATAATAGCCAGAAACTGGAAAGAACCCAGATGTCCTAAAACAGAGGAATGGATTCAGAAAATGTGGTGCATTTACACAATGGAGTACTGCTCAGCTTTTAAAAACAATGAATTTATGAAATTCTTAGGGAAATGGATGGATCTGGAAAATATCATCCTGAGTGAGGTAACCCAATCACAAAAGAACATACATAGTATGCACTCTCTGATAAGTGAATAGTAGGCCAGAAGCTCGGATTACCCAAAATACAATCCACAAATCACAAGAAACTCAAGAAGAAGGAAGACCAAAGTGTGGATACTTCGTTCCTTCTTAGAAGGGGGAACAAAATATCCATGGAAGGAGTTGCAGAGACAAACTATGGAGCAGAGCCTGAAGGAAGGACAATCCGGATACTGTTCCACCTGGGAATCCTTCCCATATTCAATCATCAAATCCAGACACTCTTGTGGATGCCAGCAATTGCTGGTTGACAGGAACCTGATATAGCTGTCTCCTGAGAGGCTCTGACAGTACCCCATTAACACAGAAGTAGAGGCGCACAGCCATCCATTGGACTGAGCGCAGGATCCCCAGTGAAGGAGTGTTGGCATATATTTTTAAAACAGAATTTCTAGACAGTTCCTCTAAGAACTCAAAGGTGGGCATTGACAGTGATCTCACTTTGTGCTTACATTCCTAACTCAGATTTAGTGTGGAAGTTTATTGACTGCCATGCAGAGAAGCTCTGAAAATCTTAGAGCATGAGTTGCATCGGTATGGTTATTCACCAAATCAACAGCGGGCATCATAGGGAATAGCCATTAAAAGGGATGAAAAGCCAATGGCATAAAACACACACGAGTATGGTGCTAGAGGGCATGATAGGAGAGAACACTCGCAAAAAAGCTGATCCCACGAAGGAGAGAATAGCTGTATTTATGGACATTAATGTTCCTTATGGAAACTACAAAAAATATTCAATTTAAATATCCAAGTGAAAATGACACAGATTTGGCAGAAATTTCTAGCAGGAGACATTTGACAGAATTCTAGAGAAATGAATCTTTTAACCCCTTGTGCTTTGCAGAAAGTCACACGTTTTGGTGGTCAAGGATTAATTTTGGTGATGTTAAATAATTTTTGATGTAAAAAGATTGTACTGGCTGGTTTTGTGTCTTTATATGACACAGTTGCAGTTATCACAGAGAAAGGGGCCTCCCTTGAAATAGTACCTCCATGAGATCCAGCTGTGAGGCATTTACTCAATTAGTGATCAAGTGTGGGAGAGTCCATTGTGGGTGGTGCCATCCCTGGACTGGTAGTCCTGGGTTCTATAAGAAAGCAAGCTGAGCAAGTCAGCAGAGGCAATCCAGTAAGCAGCACCCCTCCATGGCCTCTGAATCAAATCCTGGCTCCAGGTTCCTGCCCTGTGTGAGTTTTGACTCTCTTGACTTTGGTGAGGACCAGCAATGTAGAAGTATAAGCCTAATAAACCCTTTCCTCCCAAATTTGGTTCTTAATCATGATGTTTTGTGTAGGAATGGAAACCCTGACTAAGACAAAAGATTAACCTTTTCTTAAATTCTGTATTTTAGAGAGTGCTGAGATTTCCTGTACATTAGTACTACAGATAAGGTTATGGAGGTAGAATCAGATCTATGATGACATGTTGGTCCTCAGGTTGTTTGTTCTCCTTCCCTTACCTGAAATGAGCCATGTGCATATATAAATCCAGGAAAAACTGAAGACTTATTGGTATAATCAGAGTTAATATTACATATTTTAGTATCTGAGGAAATTTCCATTTCTATATGAATAATATTTAGGAAAAATCTCACATTGCATTCACAAAAGATGAATATGTCAGTTGAGCCACTTTAAAAGTATTGATAAATCATTCTTATGAAGTGCACCACCATGTACTCATACTGAATACTTATTAAGTGCTAATACTTCATTATAAGTTTACATTGTGATATAATTTGAATACATTATTTTAAAAAAATCATGCGAATGTACAACATTTTTACAAAATCTCCAGATAGTCATACTGATATTATTAGAAATTTTTACACCTAGGGTTATTTTATTGAAGATTATATGGATATAACAATGACTGAGTTTTTTGTTTAAAAACAAAACAAAACAAAAACATTAAAATCTTTTGAAAACAAACCACCATTATATACTCCCTTTTTACTTTCAGGTCAAGAATGCCATTTATTGGCAGGTGGTGGTGGCGCATGCGTTTAATCCCAGCACTTGGGAGGCAGAAGCAGGTGGATTTCTGAGTTCGAGGCCAGCCCGGTCTACAGAGTGAGTTCCAGGACAGGCAGAGCTAAAAAAAAAAACCTTGTCTCGGAAAAAAAAAAAAAAAAAAAAAAAAAAACAAAGGAAAAAAAAAAAGAATGCCATTTACTTTTAGTCAGAGAAAAACTCTCAAAGAATTTAATATTAAAATTATAAAAATTGTTAAAAAGAATTAAATATCTGACACAATTAATATATGAGACACTGATATTTCCCATCATTGATATAAAAGACTTTCTTAGATTAGCTGCATCTCTAAGCCCCAGGAGTAATGCACTTGTTTAAACTTTCTAGAATGTACCGGAGACCTAGGAGACGACAGACTCTCAGGACTCAAAGGGAGGGCGACTGTCTTAGTCAAGGTTTCTATTCCTGCAGAAACATTATGACCAAGAAGCAAGTTGGGGAGGAAATGGTTTATTTGGCTTACTTCCACATTGCTGTTTATCACCAAGGAAGTCAGGACTGGAACTTAAGCAGGTCAGGAAGCAGGAGCTGATGCAGAGGCCATGGAGGGATGTTCCTTACTGGCTTACTTCCTCCTGGCTTGCCCAGCCTGCTCTCTTATAGAACCCAAGACTTCCAGCCCAGAGATGGCACCACCCACAAGGGGCCCTACCCCCTTGATCACTAATGAGGAAATGCCCCACAGCTGGTTCTCATGGAGGCATTTCCCCAACTGAAGCTCACTTCTCTGTGATAACTCCAGCCTGTGTCAAGTTGACACACAAAACTAGCCAGTACAGCGACCTTAGATGAAATGCCCTATAGTGGAGAGTGGGAACTTGTAGAGTTTACCTCCACTAGAAAGACAGGGCATCAAGTGGAGGAAAGGGGTTGCCATCCTACAATCAAAACCTCTGACCCAGAATTGTTCCTGTCTGATAGAACTGCAGGTGCAGGAAAAAAAAAAAAGGAAAGCAGACTGAGGAAAAGGAGGTCCAGTGACCAGGCCAAATTGGGATCCATCTCAAGGGGAGGCTCCAAAGCCTGACATTGTTATGGTGTGCCTACAGACAGGAGCCTAGTATGGCTGTCCTCAGAGAGGCCCAACAAGCAACTGACCAAGTCAGACACAGGTACTTACACCCAACCTATAGACCTAAGCTGGGGACCCCTGTGGTTAAATTAGGGAAAGGTTGGAGGAAGTTGAGGAGGAGGGCGACCCCAGAAGAAGACCATGAGTCTCAACTGACCTGCACCCGGAGATTTCTCAGACACTAAGCCACCAACCAGGCAACATACACAAGCTGAATCAACGTCCTGACAAATATACAGCAGAGGACTGCTTTGTCTTGCATCAGTAAACGATGGTGCACCTAACCTTTGAGAGATTTGAGGACCCAGAGAATGGGGAAGTCTGGTGGGGTGGGGATAGGGTGTGCCGGCATAGTGGGTGGGGACATTCTCTTAGAGAAGGGAGAGGAGGAATGGAATAAGGAAGTGTTGGAAGATGGACCCAGAGAGGGATAATGACTGGACTGTAAAAAAAGATTAAAGATAATTTTAAATAACCTAATATATGGTAATCTAAAATATTTCAAATTAATCTGCAGGTAGTAAGAGCTTATCAAACAAATACTCAAAATGAAAATAAATATTTTTATCATATGAAATTTCAGCCTAGGACATGATAAAATGTGTAAATCTATAATATCAAAACTTTCTCTTCATCAAGGTTTCAGGAACCACATGTGTGTTCTTAGAATTAACTTAAGTCTCCTTATTCTATTTATAGAGGATTCCAAGGCACATTAGCCAGCTCTAATTAACGTTAGCAAAGCATTTCAAATCAAAATACTGATAGTATTAGTTATTTTTTCCTCGGGATATTCTAAAATATGATTGTAATGTTTGAAATTTCACACATAAATTTCATGAAGCATCAAGATATTAAAAAGCTGTCTGAAATTCACTCTTGACATATACAGCAAATTTCTCTCTTATAACTATTGTGTCTGATTCTGATGTTTTTCATGTCCTTGCTGCCAGAAAATAAGGCCAACCAATCTAAATTCTTCCTTATTATATTTTCAAAAAAAAAAAAAAAAAAAGCACTTTGTTTCTTTTGAAATCAGAAGAGAAAATTACCTGTGGATAAAATGGACCAAATAAATTACTGGTTACAAATAGACAGTCAGTGAATAAGCTAACCTATTTACCTATGCTTTATTTGTTATCATTCTAAAGCATATATTAGGCATCTCAAAATCAGGAGCAGTATAACACGCTTTATATTTTTTTCTTTCTTAGATTATAATATAATTCTGCATCATCTTCTTTCCTTTTCTTTCTCTAATTCTTCCCAGGTAATTGTCTTGCTGTTGTTCAGATTCAGAACCTTTTCTTACATTGTTTGTGGTATATACATACATAAGTGTGTGTAAAAATCCATAAGGAATCATATTAACTATCTACCTAAAAATACATATGCTACATGTAAGTGGTACATGAATACACATATGTGATTTAAATAGAAATTTCTTATCTGAGCTGAAAATGCTCACTGCAAGGGCCAAAAAGTATCTATTAATAGCTACCAGAGAAGTCATGAGAAATGCTGCTTTTGGTTCTTGGTCAGAGTTATCCAAGAGAAACCCAAAACAGTACAAGCTATTATTATGTTTATTTGTTGTCCCTAGAAGGTAGAAAGTAGGTAATTGTTGATGAACATTTCATGTACTTCATACACATAACCGGAGGTTACTGGCTAGAAATGCTCTGTAAGCCTCCTTCCTTAGGATGCCAGTAGGTGTCTATGAAAGCATCCAAAACAGAGAAACAACCAACAGTCCAACCTAGCTAATGATACTTATGAACTAAAACAAACCCACCATGACACAATAAACCTAAGGGTGCAGTACTAGCTTACTTGGCTGTATCCAACAGCTCTCTAATTGGACTTCCGACCAGCTCAACAAGAGGAAAACCTAGTTACCTACACAATTAGCAAAGTTATATATCTTGGAGGAGAAACCACCTTACTATACCAATATTGTCTCTCACTATATTCAAAATATTTGTCTGTATAGCAGCAGGTAAGTATAGTCCCAACCTTTCCTCAAAGAAATGTCTACTTGCAATGGAGAGAGATGATTACAGAGAATCAGGACCAATCAAATACAAAGTTGTAGAGCCTAGTCCTAGTAGTTTCTTCTACAATAAAACTGTACCCACAGCCTAAGGATCCTTATAGAAGAGGAGGCAGAAAGATTCTAGAAGGGAGAGAATCTGTTGTCTCCTGGAAATGTTAGATGCTACACACCCATTAACAAGAATGTGAGCTGATTGAGGATAACAATAGACATGCTAATTTGGATGGAAATTCTCTGAGGGTTCCACCCTTCATGAATAACTATAGGCAACTAAGGAATGCTAAGAATAGAAGTAGTCTTCCTGAGAGAAAAACACACCAACTGGTTGTCCAATAATAAATGGTGAACCTAGGAACATACATTCAAGTAAGATTACACAAACTGAAAAGGATTTGAAAAGGAGCCAGTGAAGGTTACGTGGGAAACTTCTAGAGGGAAGAAAAAGAAAGTGGAATAGATGCTATAATATTAACATCAACAATTCAAAGAAATATTTAAAATTAAGAGTCACTATGCATTTGAATATATTAAATGAGAGTCAACTGATTAATGTATTAATTTTCACCATCAACAACAATTTCTCAGAGTAACCTGAATGGTTTGAATGAATTTAATGTGATCTAGAAGGCATGTGATGCTACATTATATTCGTCCTAAACTATATAGTTAAAAGGTAAAGTTTTTTTTTTTTATGTCTGTGTGCTTTTGTGTGAGAGCATACATGTATGCTATACATGGGAGGTGAGCTGGGGAGAGATTTGTCACCATCATTAGCTGAAAGGAATGCCTGAAAATTGCCAGTGTTTGCCAAGATGGCACTTACCATCATGTTCACCTTAGGACAGCAGATATTACTATGTTACTCCACTGTTCTCTTTTAATTAAGCAGAAATTTAGTGAGGAATAATTCCAAATATAAGCAACTAAATGTATTAATATAAAATAATATGAAATAATATAATATAAAACCCACTATTATAATCACTCAACTAAAAGAAAGGAAAGTGAACTGCTAATGGAGGAGCCTGACAATGTGGATGTATCATAAGCATCATTCCACCGTGTCTGCCCGTGTTCAAACAGACTGCCATTCTAGACTGGCACTAGAATATGATGAATGAAGTAGCTTATTCCTAACATGGGGAATAAAATTAATAAAGTAGGTTTCTCTGGAGGCCAAAAGCCAACATGAGAACATGTTGAAAATTAATTTCTCCCAATCTACATCCCTTAAGAGCATTGAGTTTATAAGAGTAGCTTTATTTCTTTCTATTTCTTGATTTTTTTTTATGTTCTGCTTTACATTTTTCAGTTCACAGGGTGCCACTTTATGTATGGGACATTCCTCCTGTTCTTATCTAAAGAAGTGCTACCCTCTTCCGCAATCTCTTCTTAAATTCTGTGGCTTTGGTAACACCTTCCTCCCAGGTCCTTTTCCAGTCAGACAGTGAAAGCAAGGTGATGGGGAGAGCAAATGCATTTCTAAAATTGGTGGTGGTCCATATTGACAAAATCACATTAGTTCCCGGCATGTGATTAATTCTCATGTTGGAAATGGCACTTCCTGTTACCCATTGAATCATCTCCCAGAATGAAAGCCAAGTTAAAAAGCATAGATGCTTACCCTTAAATGCACAAGTCTTTGAAGTGGAAGTTAAGAGGGGTAGGATAATGGTAATGGGATAGCTGCAGCCTACTACGCATGGATGGGAGACAGCTGCTGCACTTCTACACTTGGTGGAGGAAGGAAACCCCAGGGAGACAAACCAACTTGAGGAAGAAGTCACAGTGCATTTCTCAGGATGATACATAACTGAGAACTCACTAATGTGTTCTTTGCTATATCTCATTGATGTGTGTGTTCTGAAACAAAGGTTAACACTTACTAAATAAAAAGACCTGTGATCATGATCCTACATTCTTTCTATACTATGTTTTAAATTGCTTAAAATTATATTTCAGAAAATTTTCAATTTTCCTTATAAAATTAGTAAAAGAAAATCTTCATTCTTATAATGGGGAAAAAAATTCAAGACATTTTATTAGGACAAAAGAGGAATTAACATAAATAATAAAATGACTGTGAACAAAAATTCCACATTTGTGGAGAGCCAATCTATTCTATTGATAGATGATAGGTAGATAGATAGATAGATAGATAGATAGATAGATAGGTAGATAGGCAGATTCAGATAGAGCTTTAATTTTGAATTACTATTCCCAAAGTCAGTTTTTTAAACTATATTTTAAAGTGCAAAATATTACTTATATATCATTAGTATAACAAAATATTACTTATATACCAAACTTATTATGTGAAAATAATTTTGAACATATGATATAGTTTTCTAAAATTCCATATGACTATTTCAGCTTTATAGTTTTCTAATGTTTCAGAACCAATTTTAGAGTCAATGAATGATAATTCAAGACATAAATTCATGACATAAAGTTTTGGGCTCTCTCAAAGATTCTGACTAAAAGGAAATGTTATATAGGTAATTCTCTGGATCCATGTATTAATGAAGAATGTAGAGCCTATCTGTGAAGTAGCATCTCTGGTTGCTGCCTCACACTGGACAGAAGCCCAGTGTCTATGTGAACATCATTTCAATGTGAATCTTTGCATCAATCTTGTTGTGAGTCCACTATAGTTTTCAATCAGTAAGTTTTAATATCTCTTCTTGGATATGAATGTTTGTAAACTCTAGCTTTCTGACATTCAAAGGAATAAAATCAGAAACAAGTTTTTCCTTATTCTCCTTGAGTCATAAGACTTTTTTTTTTTTTTTTAGTTTTTTGAGACAGAGTTTCTCTGTATAACCCTGTCTGTGTTCGTCTTGGAACTCACTCTGTAGACCAGGCTGGCCTTGAATTCAGAAATCCATCTGCCTCTGCCTCCCAAGTGCTGGGACCACTGCCCAGCTAAGACATTTTTAATGTTATAACTTTCTTATTCAAATAAAATTACATTACATATTTATTATTGGAAATCAAGATCAGTGCTACGAAATCATAAGAGTATAAAATCTATCAATTGTTTTTATATATTGAATCTTTAGGTATAGATTAAATATAGACCTTGGTATTATTAATAAAAAAACTTTATTCCACATATATAAAAACGAATAGATGTGTCTCTGCAACTTGAATGCATTTTTTTTCTTTAATGCTTCACACTAATATAACCTATGAATATTTATAAGGAATACTTCATTACAGGCATTCACTATTTGCATCTTATAGAACTCATTACAAAGCAAAGTTATGCTGATTTGAAACTATATTAACTCTCTTCATTGTCAAAATTTACGTCAGACAGCTGAATTCTGAATAAAACAGTACAAGATAGATGAATCCACTTTTATAAATAAGTATCCACATAACAACAACTTCAGGGGTTTCTTATTTAATTCTCTAAGTTGGGCTTATTGTCAGAAATAAGAAAATCTGGATATGTTGAAGTATAGCTGTAAAAGAAAAGGTCACAAGTTGAAAGCCTTGTTTAAAGAATCATTCAGAGCTGCAGGTGCGTACTAAAATATCATGAAACATTTTAAAAGTTTATTTTGAAAAGAAATACAGAGAGATACACAGAGACAGACAGACAAAAAGATTTAAAAAGACAGATGCAGAGAGGACAAAAAGATTTAAATTTCTCAATTTTGAGACAGATGAAAAGATTTGAGAGAGAAACTGTTTTCTTACTTTTCTTCACACAGTTAATTTTTTCTAATATAAGTTGTCAATATTACTTTATAATAAGCTGCTACTGTTTAGAAATATTGTGATAAAATAATTATTTTCCCTTGAATATTTTATTAGTACTTGTGTTTGTATGACTATATAAAACACAACATTTTTACGTCTTTGTACATGTTCAACATAAAATAAATGTGCTCTTCAGATTATCATTTCCCTCTATAAATGAAAAAAAAAAAGTCAAGTGCCTATTGAGATGACCCTGAAGTAGATAAAGTGGTCAGACAATTAATTGTAAATCCACAGTGTAATATTAAAGCTTTGTACGGACAAATGTGAAATTATTAAAGTATTTTTTGCTAAGCCTCTAACATTATATAAATAGGATTTTTGATTTCATTATAATGTCTTTTTTATGTAATAGATTTCCCACCCACCATATGTGTGGGCAAAGAAATTATATTTTGTGGTCCTCAAGAACAATGAAGTGGTAACAACTATTTCTAGTCACAGCTTTTCAAAATCTCTCATATACATTATTCACTAAATTACCTAAATCTACAACACATAATATAATTCAGTTTAACTTTTGGAAGAGTAAAAGTATTCTAATGAAAGTTTTATCGATTTCTGTGATATATTACCTGTAATAATGTTTCAAAACAGTAAGTTGCCTTATATTTCACCATTATAATCATTAAAAGTTATCAATTAACTGTTATGAAGCATAGAAACAATTGTATTATTTCCTCCCATATTTTGTAGATGCTTTGTCCATACAAACATACTCATGTAATCAAGTATCAATATGTGCAAATATATAAGTTTAAATGAAAACTCAGCTATAAAACCAAACAAGCATTTGAAGACACAAGGACATAACCATGTAATTTGTACTAGATGGTTTATTTTTAAAATTAATATCTAATGTATTAGATGTGTTATAGATTGCTAGTAATAAAACACATAGATATGAATATATGGTAAAGCAGTTCTGGAAATTACATGGACTTCTACCGTATCCAAATTGTAGGACAGACACATATCTGGTAAAGGATTCTAGAAAAAAAGAAAAAAAGATATCTTTTAAAGAATGATCATGGCTAATTAACTTTGTCATTAACTTTGAAAAATTGCTGTTTGTTTACTTATTTATTTGAAGGAGGTAGAGAGGAAGCACGCTGTGCTACAGCTTGTGTGTGTGTGTGTGTGTGTGTGTGTGTGTGTGTGTGTATGTGTGTGTGTGTGTGTGTGTGTGTGTGTGTGTGTGTGTGTACATGCTTCTAGGCCAGAGGGCAATTTACATGAAAATGTTCTCTTCTTCCAATGTATGGGCTCTGAGGGTCAAATTCAGGAAAGTACTTCTACAGGTACTGAGGCAGCTCTACATTTCTCATTACCAAATAAATGTATTATCAGTGTTCATTTGACTAGATAACAAATGACATCACATCTTATTCATGTAATAGCTCTCTTTCCTTGTTACTATTTTTTCCTAAGGTCATTGTTTCTATCATGAGCATGATCTTGTGAGATCCTGTCAAAAACACAAGACAAAGTTTCACCCTGAATTTGAACTTTTGGCAATCATATAGAGAATGTTATAGGTGTTTCCCTTTTAAAATTCTACCATAGTTGCTTCAAGTGTAGCTGAGGACTTATTAAACTACCAACTGAAAGTTTAAGTAACAAATCTTGGTTCCTAGTCTTTCCATTAAAATTTATAATATATATTTGAGTTGAAAATATAATACAATAAAATTTAGTCACCTTTGCTCTTCATAATTATAGAACCAATCTGCAAACAGTATAAGAAGACTTTTAGATGCATATTTATGGTACAACTTTCAAGTTTCTAACCAAAAATACCAGTAACTTCTTTTATATTGATACAAATAGAAGAAATGGGAGAATTAATTCATCATGTGACTGATATTAATTGGCTAAATTAATAAAATAGAAATAATAACCTTTAATATTATTCAAATACTTGACACTTCCATTCTCTACCTTCTGCCCTAAAAGTGCAATAAAATAAAAAATAAACATGCATACACATATGCACATACAAACACACATACACACACATATAGACAGACACACACACAGACCACACTAAAAATAAGAACAACTAAAAATAAGAATATTGTTTCCATTGTTAGTTCTCATTCAATATCATCAGTTTTCACACAAAAAAAATCACTTTAATCAACTAAGTGTTGTGCATACACATATGTGCAGCCCTAATTGGTTTTAATGTGCTATCAAAAAGAAAAAGAGAGAGATGTGTGAAATTGGGGAGAAAAATAATTTGAGAGAATATGAGAGGATGGAAACAGTGCAGATATGATCACAGTTCATTGTATACATAAAATTCTGAAGGGTAAACAGAACTTTATAATAAAACTCCATATTATGACTTTTACATTGGGGGAAGTGTTTGGCAATAGTGCCCGTGTATAATGTCTTAGTCAGGCTATCCATATATCTTAGCACTTTGTATTTGTAATGCATCTATAAGAACATCTCCAAGAGAGCTAAATTTAGGAATAAGCACAATAACATGTTAGCACTGGAATGGGAATATTTAAAAGTGAAAGTAGACTTCCCTCACTGTGCAATCCTTGGCATATTTTAGTGATGAACATAATGGCGGTTTCAGGAAGAGAACTAAAGTAGCTCTTAAGGACACATCTGCCAGGATGGGTTAAAACCACAAGACATACTGCAGTCCAATTAGTCTTTCTCTCTCTCTCTCTCTCTCTCTCTCTCTCTCTCTCTCTCTCTCTCTCTCTCTCTCTCTCTCCCTTTCTCTATTCCTCCCTCTCTCCCCCTCTGATCTATCATTGTCTATTTATTACCCATCTGTTAATCATATTTTTAAGCTTCACTCATCTTCATAGTATCTATCTACCTCATATAACAAACAATGTCTACTACCAATCTACCATCTTTATAACCTACTTTTCATCTATCAAGCCTTTTCCTGTCATCAATTTATCTGCTTATCATCTACATATCTATATCTATCCATCTTTCTAATCAAATTCTCACCATTACCACATTTTTACAGATACCATTGCCAGTATTTCATAAGTAAACAAACCCTTTTCTATACATAACACAATGCTCTTAAATCTTTCTTTTCTCCTGGATGCAATTAAATATCAATTCTAGATCTAAGGCTCCAAACTTTTACATAAACTCAAAATTGAGATAGCATTACTCTTTTAAACAACTTAGGGTTTATTTAAGAGAAATCTACTTTTTCAAAAAGCATGAAACACACAGAGAAGGAGAGATGTATTAATCTTAGGCAACATTTCACTCTCCACAATTAAAAGTATCCCTACTTACAAGCTTAGAACCAGATAAAGAAAAGTTCACTTCAATCACTTTTCTTTTGGTTCTTTTAGACCTATGCCAAATACTTTTTTTTTCCTCCAAGAAGCTCAGCTTTAAGTGGCTTTTTTTTCAGTAGTAAATACACAAGAATACAAGCATGGAGTTTTTCATGACTATCTTCCTCCAGTAAATGTACTATAAACTTATTCTGATGGAACTGTGGAAAAAGGAAGATACATTAAAAAAAAAAAAACGTAAACTAAAACATAACTTGGAAGTATAAATATTCAAAATGTTCTACAATTTTAAAAGAATCATACTTCTTCAAGCGCCAATTTAATTGTATAGTAAACTTAAATGTTCATTGAAGTGAACAGAAAATTCATGAAAACAGATCAAACTAACAATCAGATATACTGAAGCGTTTTCAAGAGAGATAATGACTGAGCATTGCTGCTCTCTTCCACAGGGAACAAGTCACAGCCAACAGTTGCTGATGACACATTTGCAGGCATTCTTTAAATTAACTTTAATTGCACTTGATTCTTTCTTGAAAGTATTAAAATTGTCACATAATTTTTATTACATAATTTTAAGCACTTGCCAAAACACTGTGGTTGAATTCCCACTTCTATTCTAGAATATACATTGTAGAAAGTACTGTCTGCCTCATAAGATACCAAAGAAAAGGTTATACAACAGGCAAAACTATTGAAATAATCTCTCTCACCTGGTGAATACATAGTGGAAAGAATATTGTACAGAATGAGCAGTGTGTGTAAAGGAACAGAAGAAAATGCAAAAATGACCACGTACCACACAAGGTGACATTCAGAAAATGTTCTGATCTATTTACAGTTTATCACATCAAGCAAAGCAACACATCACTTAAAAGCATAATCGTATATTAACTTGAATTATGAATTGAATACATACAACTATCATGATAAATTTTTATGTCAAATATGCATATAATAGTGTATAATTATTGGTATAGTAAATATAAACCACTTCAAACAGTGTTTTATATCATTTCTAGTAAGATATTAGAAAATATTCTTCATATTTGAAAATTAGATTATGCAACTATTGCCTTATTAGAACTTATTGGATCTGCTTACCTTGAAGTTAGATTCATTACTTTTAAACTAATACTGTCATCTGCTTTCTCTAAAGCATTACTTCATTCATTATTATTACATTAGTTTGCTTATAAATTATCCCTAAATTTTTTCACTTTTAAAAGTGTGTAAATATCAGATAATGTTTAACATTTAAGTCTTTCCTGCTAAATGAATATAATATTATATCTACTCTACAGAAGACTTGCCTCAATCTGATGATAAATTCAGTGACAGAATACAAACACATGCTGCTCATTTCTTTCCAAGTTCTGTCATGAAACATGATGGAGCAGCCTGCTATTGGATCTACCTTATCTTTTATAATATCTGTTTAAAATGTCATTCACTATTTTCATGGTTACACAAATGCATTCTCCACTTGACACAGAATTGCCTAGGCAATACATCACTTTGAGAATCTGAAAATATGGTTCGTCTTTTACCAAATATAGGAGTATTTAAAAAAAAAAAACAGTTAAAACCATGAAAGATAGATAATTGATTTCATAAAAATCTATTGATTTCACAGAAATCACAAAAGAATGCCAAATGAAGATTCTCTCCTATGCCACAAAAGTTATCACTTTTCTTTGATACTATTAAAATCACATTTTTTCAGATTACATGATTTGGCTATATTATAAAAAATAAAAAAAGACCCTTGGAAATCTCTTGCTTACAACATAATCCATGAAATGACAATAAATCTCCAAAAAATCCCGTTTTCACAAATCAATAATTCATTATATTTTCATCAAAGCTTAGATCAGATAAATTATTACAAATTTATTTGTTACAGTTCGTAACTTTCATTATACCATTTTGATACATAACAGTCTCTGAGAACTTCACCCAATTTAAAGTGGGTAAATTTTCCATCTTTCTGGAGACATTATAAACAACATTGAAAAAAAAACCGATAAAGCCTATTTGTAAGATCCTGGAGCTTTCATGAAATAACTTAATGTGAATAGTGATATCTATTCTGCAATGAAAAGGCAGAATAAAAATTACTCCCAGTAAATCCGTCGATGTTCTTATCATTCTAGGCTTACAAATGCCAAATTTTACCTTTGGCAGACTTTTTTAGTTTCATTAAGTTTCGACATTATTAAATGGTCCAGTTGCACCCAACAGGTATATACATTTAGAATGTTTCTAGCAGTGACAGCCACATACATTTGCAAGAATGTCTGTCATTAGGTAAAATTATTGCATTATTCTTAAACCATGAAAGTCATTGACATATGAGACATAATTTAGGTCTATTATCTCATTTCTTATCTACAAAAATTCACATTAAAATATGAATAATGGTGCTTTTACATTTTCAACATTCTGACTCAAAGTAGTTAACAAAAGTTACGAGAAAACTAGAAGACCATTTCAAATTCACATAAATAGGACTATAAATGATCACATTTTTTAGTAAAGGGAATTCAAAGCTGCTACAATGAACTAATACAGTTTGAACTTTGGTTTTATTATTACAGTGGTAATCCAAAAGCAAATTTGAAGGACTATCAAAATAGGTTGATGGGATCAGGAATTTTAAAAAGTCGAATGGGAATTAAGCTCTCCATATTTTCACCCTGAGCATTTAAATACTTTTTTTTCAAATTTTATAAAACGTATTACCTGCTACCAAATACTGGAAGAGAACAGAGCAGCCCCGAAAAATACTTGAAAGGAGAAAAGCAGTATCTAGCCTACATGATAAGAAAGCAAAAACTGCATTGCTTCTGTTTTCCAGCAAATGAATAACGCTTACCTTGTTTAGCAATGGAACGGAGTTAGCCTTGCTCAGCAGGGTTGATTCTGTTGTTACTTCTGTCTCATTCCTTCCCTTCCCTTTTCACAGAGTCTTCCCAGCCAAATCTTCATGCATCTCGCTGTGCCTCTCTTTCAGCACCACTTTTAACTCAGACACAGGCAGGAATCTGAAAGCAAAGGAACTCTCTGATTGGCTTCCATTCCGCGTTCCTGATTAATAAGAAACGTCTCTCATATAAGAAGATATTGCAGCTGATGGCGCTGCAGGGCTCCAGGTTTGAGGATGGGCTGTGCAGACCCCTTTGGGCAGGGCGATTTGCAAGTGAATAAAGTGGAAGGGCTGAGGGAGCATTTGCTAAAGACCTTCATAAGAGAAAATAACCCAGTGTTTTTAGGCTCGGTTAATCAGCACTGTTTAATCTGTTTGCAGTTGGGAAAGGAAAGGTCATAGCGCGTCTGTAACCCATAAATCATCTGCCGAATATGTGTATCACGTGGAGCTCGCTGCTGTTTAAGAAGGAGTCTGCTCTGCGAGGACTCCTTGCACAATGCCCTGTTCCCTACTTCAAGGCAATGCCAAAATTCCAAGTCTAATAAACAAAAGAGAGAGAATCCTGAGTAGGTTCATCACCAATAATTGTGAAATTTCATCAGTATCTTTTGATTATTACATAAATCAGCTCTCATGAACAAGATAATTTTAAAAGGTCTAGTAATTGGTGTCCTGCCACGTTCTTTTTCTGTAAAGGGAGCAGTTTCACATCATGTGAAATTTCAAGAAGACTCCTTGTTTGACTTAAATCCACAAATGAGAATGCTTGTACTCCCTGGGTCGTGTTCAAAAGTAAGAGTGATCCTAGCCACCTCACAAAACTACATGAGCCATCTGCGGGAGTCCCTGAGGTGTGTTGTAGGACTCTGAGAGGAGGTAAACCCTCACAGTAGACCTGTTTTAGAAGGGAAGTCTCTTTAGTACTGCTGGAAATGACACAATAAGAACAGTATTGATGAGTAGATAAATCCTCTTGAAAAGAACTTTAGAAAGAGTTGGATAAAATGCACAGTGGGACTATGGCTCACTCTATCATGGTTCGTTAAGTCACAGTAAGTAAATAGCTAGCTTAAGTGACAAAAAATATCAATATCCTATTTGATGCTTCAAAGAAAAACCGATAATTAAAAAAAAGAAACTTTATACATTTTTCTTCTAATAGTAAAGAATGAATGGAATGCAGACAATTAAGTCACCTGTAGAAGGCCTTAGGAAAATGTGTGTCTGAAGAAACGACACAAATTATTGAGAAAGTGTAACTCTACATGTCCCCAGGAAACTGTCCCACTATAATTCTGTAGTGGATAAATAAATATATAGAAGTCAGGCAAAAAGAGTGAGTTTTAATGTCTTTTTAATCTAAAAATGAAATTAGGAAACAAATACAGATTTTCAGAGTTCAATACATTTAGATGTTTAGGGCAGCTTAATGAATTCTTCACGGACATTGTCTAATTTCTGGAGGCACAAAGAAAGAAAGAAAAAGAATGAAAAATTCACAAGTTCCCTCAGCCAGTTTACATATGACTAAATAAAACTGCAATTTAAAGAGAATACATTGCTAATGCCGAGCTAAACTATTGTATGTAAGTCTAGAAAAGTGAGCTACACAGAATATTTTATCATAGTTTAATGTAAATATTCACAGGTATAAAGCTTTTCAATCCCTTATGTTGTGCACATTTAACTCCCCAGTGAAAGATTGCTGCAAGGAAAACCTGTTTTGTGAGAAATCTACAATCCAACAGAGTATTCTGTAACCTAATTTCAAGCTATTTTTACTAATCCTAGAAAATACAAAAAGAAAGTATTACTAGGTTTGGAAAAAAAAAAAGAAAAAAGGAAAACAGAAAGAAAACAACCAGCCTCAGGAGTTTTCTTGTTTTTACTCTTCAGTGGGAATGCCCAGAAAAGAGAACCTAACTTGTCACTATCCAAATACATACAAAATGTGCATCAAATCCATAGCTACTTTTGTTTTCAAATATAGGTTAACAGTCACTATTAGATTGAGAAGAAGTGGGAAAACATGTACTTATTTCAGACAAGGCATAGAGCAAAGGAACAGTTCTATTCAAGTCTATCTTGAAAAACTAGTATATTTCCTATTACTGAGGCTGGAAGAAGCAGGGGAGGAAGGCAGCCCTATAAGAGGACCAGCAGTCTTAATTAACCTGGACCCAGGAGATCTCTCAGACACTGAGCCACCAAGCAGGCAGCATACACCAGCTGATATGAGGCTCCCAACACATTTACAGCAGAGGACTGCCAGGTCTGACCTCAAGGAGAGAAGATGCACTTAACCCTCAAGAGACTGGAGTCCCCAGGGAATGGGGAGGTCTAGAGGCGGTTGGTGACATCCTCAGGGAGGGGGGGGTGGGGGGAAGAGGGCGGTGGTGCTGACGGGAGGACGGAGGTATGGGATGTGGAACAATCAGAGGGTAAACCAGGAGGGGGATAAAATCTGGACTGTAAAAGAAGATTAAATAAAATTAAAATAAATAAAAAAAAAAACTAATGTGTTTCAATGGGGTTGCTTAGGGTCACATATAGCAACATGGATAAGCTTTAGGAAAATACACTACTGAAAAAGAAAAAGAATTACAAATTATTAAATGTCTGTTTATGCTTAAAGAATGGTGTGAAACCTTAAGGCATTCCCTTAAGATTTCTAAACTTTGTATACAACATGGATCCAGGCAAGATTCCCATCAGTATCTTCTGTTAAGTGGCCCCTCATCCTTAAAGAGGAGTGGTGCTTAGTAAGCCCTTTGCCAGTTCCTAAAATTGTTAATGTAATAGACCCAGTTTGTGGCATTCTTCTTTGGGCAACCACAATTGTAAAGAGTTCAAGCAAACAATTGCCATACTATGTCCAAAGAATAACATTACACAGCACCTCGTAGAGCATGTATGAAACTTTTCTGTTTTGTTTTCTCTTTTCATTCTCTTTTAAGTTACCGAGGATCAAATAAACACCAGACCTTGTAAGTGCTAACAAGAACGCTGCATCTAAAGTGAGCTGTGGCTCCAGACTGGCTGTTAGTGCATGAAGATATGAATGAAAGAAGAAAACAGGTTAGTACAGAAGTGTTAGTCACATCATTATTTGTTCCATTTATTTATTTTTGTTTGTTTATTTATGTATTTAATTTTCCTTTTGCTCTTCAAGAAGAGACATTAATGTTTATCAGGCAGTCATAACAGAATTTTGTTGTGAAGCTGCTTTGTTTCTCTGAAAAAAAACAAAACAACAACAAAACATAGGACCCTTTACATTTTCCTTCACTTCTGACTCAGTTTCTTTTTCCTTCACTTCTGCATTCTTGAAATATAACCTAAAGTGAAACACTAACAAGCAAAGTTTGGTTTCAGTATGGTTTGCCAGAATCCAACAAGCCTGAACTTAATTGAATCAGAATGGTACTTTTATATGCTAAACTTTAGTAAGTTAAGTTAATAGTTGTAATTATCCCCTTCATAAATGAAAATTTAAAGATTTTCCTCTTTTTCATTTATTGAAAATAGTTTCTTTTTGCATTGTAGCTTCCCCTCCTTCTATTCTCCGCAGCTCTGTTCCACTTTCCTTCCACTCCAGGTGCACTCTTGTTTTGTCCCCTTAGAAAAGAATGGACTTCTAAAGGATAGTAGTCAAACAGATCAGGGGATAGATCAGTACCTTATCCAGTTATCACCAGAGAGGCTTCATCCAGCAGAAGAGCAGAACAAATGCAGAGAACCACAGTCAAACATCATGCAGAGAGAGAGAGTCTATATTGAAAGGTGCATATGAACTCACAGAGACAGGAATAGCAAGCGTGGGGCCTACAGGAGTGTGTATAAGGTCCTCTGTATATATTGACTTAGCATTTAAATGTGACCTAGATGTGAGAAAGAGATGTTCTTCTCCAACACATGTGCCTGCTCTTTGAACTCTTTTCCTTTTCTTGAGTTGCTGTGTTCAAATTCAATATACTAGTTTTTGCCTTATCTTACTTTGAATAAACCATTCTCTAATGTTTTGCATTTGAAATGTACTACTCATGCAAAAATATATATTGTGTAGGGTTATTTGTTGTTGTTGTTATTGTCTGCTTTTCTTGGAATCTATAATAGTTATCTGTTTCTGAAAAGGTATGCTCACTGCCAGTTGACTCTTGCCACTAAGGTCTACTACCTAAATTTGATTCTCAGTACACATTTGCCCACATAGTAAAAATATGTCTTTATACCTTTGATCTTCATACTAGTTCCTTGTCTTTTGTGTACTCAGGTACACACACACACACACACACACACACACACACACACACACACACACACTAAAGTGTAAACCAACCGAAGATGCTTTTTCACAACAGCTTTATACAACACTGTTATGAATAGGTCTACTCCACCCCATGTGCATACTCATGATATATAAATATCAAAATATACTAGAAGCCCAAGAAAAACATATGTTCTTTCTCGATCCCACCCCCAAAAACATTAATATCAATTCTACAAATTTTCACCCTTTTTGTGAAATCAGACCTTCAAGAGTTAAAAAAAAACCCTCCAGGAATTGCATCAGAATGATTCTGCTCATTGATTGGTTTAAGTGTTATGTCATAAATTCTATTGTATCCTTAGAGGTGTCTGTTAATATTATCTCAAACTCTGTTCTAATCGGGAAATTATAATTGTTGGAGTCATATTGTCCTTTCTTCCCAGGCCTGCCATGTTAGGGAATGCATCAAGGAGGGTACTTCCCTGCTTAATAAGAACAGGCTGTAGCATGCTTGCTAAGGACTACACTAAGTATGCATTTTGACATCCTTATGTATTTGTTTTCATTGACTATGAAACAACTGGAAATTCTATAAATGATTATAAAATTAGAGTAGTCATATTCACTTACATGCTAGCGTAGATTAAGATTTAAGGTCCTACCACTTATCATAGGATTACTTCAAGCCTATAGTATTCTTCAGTCACAGGGAAGCTGTCTATGCTGCTGTCCTGTCACAGCTTAATAATCAAGATAAATGATAACTAAAAAGAGATAGAGTTCTCTGTTATTATGCCTCATTCCCTACATTACAATCTGATTTCTCAATGTATGTTAAAATTTGTATATAGCATGAGCTAGTGTGATAAAATGAGATCATGGCTTAAATGTTGGTTGATGAATAAAGAAGTTCATACAAAAAACATGTTAAGGTTAAAAAAGACATTTCGGGTAGATAGGAGTCTGGTTTCAATCCTCAGTATTTCAAAATAACAACAATAACAACACAAGTAATAACTTAGGACACAGTAATACAATGAACATCTGTGTTCAAACTAAATTTGAGCATTAACATTACCTATTATGCTTCTTCCATAATATCTCTTTTCCTCAGTTGTCTATAACTGTAAATTCAGTAACTGTTCTCCTTAATAGAAGACTCTCTCATTTGCTTTTGATATTTTTTCTGATAGGAATTCTAAACTATTAAAGATGAATTCATTCAACTCTCAGATTGATCCATTCTCTATTTATTGCTCATATTTCATCAATAAATTGGAAATTTTGACCAGTTAATTTAAAAAAAATAAAGATTTTATTTCACAGCTTATAATGGAGCTTCCCATATCCACAACAAAAAATTGAAAAAAGAAACCTGAGAATAAATACCTATCAAGTAAGTTAGTAATTACCTCTGGGAGTGTGATGACTTATTTATTCAGTAGTGTAGCATCATAAGGTGGTACTATACCGCTCTATGATAATCACAATGCAAGATCTCAGCCAAAGTCATTTTAGCTTTGACCTTCCACTTTTTTGCAAGAAGAAATTTGTCCTATCAGTGCATTATATTTACACTTTGGGTTTAAATACATATATCTTGTTTTGTTTTTAGATAGACTCATTACATAGTTGAGACTGGCCTCAATTTCATAGCAATTTTGCTTCAATCTCTCAGTTGCTAAGATAATAGGTATGAGCCATTATACTGCTCTGTTGATTTATATATATACATATATATGTAAATATCACTAATATGTATAATATAAATTATACGAATTTATATAAATTGTATCTATTTATTTATATATAACTTTATATATAATTACTATATAAATATGTTATATTTATATACACATATTTTATATATATATACAAAGTATCAATGGGAGGAGAGGCCCTTGGTTCTGTGAAGGCTCTATGCCCCAGTATAGGGGAATGCTAGGGCCAGGAAGCAGGAGAAAGTGGGTTAGTGAGCAGGGGGAGGGGGGAGGGAACAAGAGTTTTTTTCAGATGGGAGACAGGGAAAGGGGATATCATTCGAAATGTAAATAAAGAAAATATCTAAAAACAAAAAGAAAGAAAAGAAAGAAAGAAAGAAAGAAAGAAAGAAAGAAAGAAAGAAAGAAA
>JADRCD010237676.1:0-18114 GCA_019843815.1 Montemys delectorum | reverse complement strand
AAGAAAGAAAGAAAGAAAGAAAGAAAGAAAGAAAGAAAGAAAGAAAGTGTTCATTTTGCTTCAGTGATTGAATATATAGTTCTAAATGACAGAGAAGGCATGTTGCCAGAAACCTGAGACAAATGGTCACACGGCATATGCAATCATGGTATAGCAAGAAGTTAATGCTGGTACTGAGTCTTTTGTCTGTGTTTTAGTTAGGGAAGGATATCCCCAGCACTAGTGCTAAGCTCTTAATAGGATCTTAAAACCTAGGAAAACAATGCCTAAAGAGTTGACAACACAGAGACCTGTGATACTGTCAAAGTGACAATTCAGATTAAGCATCACAATGAGCATCGAGAAAACACAACTATACCCAGAGACAAAGACAGGAAGTATCTAGATATAGGATCTTCACAATGTCTCTACTCTTTTCACCATTTCCTTCCCCTGCTTAGAATCATTGATTGAGGAGTCAAGAATTTATGTCTAATAAGAAGACTAAACTACTTCCATCCAGAAAAAATTATATAAATTTATATAAATTATATATTTATTTATATATAAATTTATATATAATTATTATTTATAAATATAACTTATATTTATATATTATGTTTTATATATAAATTATATAACTATTAATTGATATATAAATATATATTAATATCATTATGTGGTAATATATGGTAACACATATTGACTAAATTGCCATTACTACAGCAAATATATATATATATTTATGGGATGAAATACTGGGACAAAGTATGGAGTAGAAACTGAAAGGTCATCCAAAGACTTCTCCACCTGGCGATCCATCCCATATATAGTCCCCAAATGCAGACATATTGTAGATGTCAAGAAGTTCATGCTGATAGGTACCTGATATAGCTGTCTCCTGAGAGGCTCTGCCAGTGCCTGACAAATACAGAAGTGAATGCTCACAGCCAACTATTGGAGTGAGCACGGGATCCCTAATGGAGGAATTAGAAAAAGGACTAAAGGAGCTGTTGGGGTTTGTAACCCCATAGGGAGAACAACAGTATCAACCAAGGAGACTCCCCAGAGCTCCCAAGGACTAAAGCACCAACCAAAGAGTACACAGGGGTCCTATGGCTCCAGCTGCGTATGTAGCATAGGATGGCCTTGTCGGGCATCTATGGGCCCTTGGTCCTGTGAAGGCTGGCTCTATGTCTCAGTGTAGGGGAATGCAACGGTGGGAAGGCGAGAATAAGTAGGTTGGGGAACACCATCTTAGAAGCAGGTTTGAGGGGGGATGAGATAGGGGGTTTCTGGAAGGGAAATCGGGAAATGGGATAACATTTGACATACAAATGAAGAAAATATCCAATAAAAAAGGGAAAAAATCATATAATCAAATATATATAATATATCATAATTGAATTCATTTTATTGGTTTAAATATGTGTACTATATCAAGACATTATATTAAACTATAATGATTATATTTTAAAAGTACATAAACACACAGCTAGAGATTTGTCTGAGGTAAACAGATCCAATCTCTGGCTTAAATTCTGGGTAATATCATAGCACACACAAGCAGGAAATTCATGCATACCTCATACTATGAAAAACACTGACAGACAAGACTAGATAGGCTGGGTGTCTGTTTTTAAGACACCAAAGGTATAATTTCTAGCCTGTAGAGTAAAAGTGGCCCTGAGGATTTCATTTCAAACAAACTAAGAGAACAAACTATTGCCTCTTTCTTGTGTTGCCTGTCTAGTTCACGTATCAGCATATACCAGTCTGCAATGACAAGGTCACTGATTCTTGTCCTCTTAGTCTCAATAAGACATTGTAATGTGACCTAAGTCTTGTTGTTCAGAAATTCAGAATGTGATTTTTATGGCAAATCACAGTTCTTGGAAAATTATATCTCTCAGAGTCTTCCAGCATCTCTGTACCCAGCAATCAATAGGTAGACAATGGAGTTAACCTAGCCAGATAACTACAGGTAGACCATCCATTTAACTTAACAGATCACAGTTTCAGCTCCTGTTGTGTTCAGGGAAGAGGGAACATGTGATCTGGGTGTTCCATATTTCCATTTTCACATGCACCGCTCACAGTTCTCAGAGTTTCTGTGATAGTTATTTTTAATAATATATATTTATTTGCACAAACTTTTCCTTGGTCAAAAGTTACTATTGTCTGTGATTTAGTTTTTAATCTTTCAGGTTCATGTAATTGCATCTGCTGTTCTTATCTCCCAGGGGATAATGCTCTAACTCTCTCCAAGCTACTCTAGTGAACACACTTTCCATTCTCCCTCTTGTGTGTTTCTTGTTGAATGGTCTGTGACACTCATCATATCATGACCAGCACCCAAATTATACAGATGATGTATACCAGGGCTCAGAGAGCTGAGATTTCCAGTTTTCAATGACATTCGGTTTATAAATATGGATACAAGCCTTTCATCCTAAAAGACAGACAATCTGTAATCACCTAATTATCAGTAGATTAAAAAACTAAAACCTATCTGTACAACATCAAAGATTAGCAGGAAAAGCTAATTGTAACAAATATCACCCACACATTTTACAAGGAAATGTACTATTGGTCAAGATTTTATTCTAAAAATACAGCTATTTGTAAATCATGTCCATAAACTTATATCTGCATGTTAATTTCATATCTTATAAATGTAGTGGAAGAAAAAAACATTTAAATTACAATTATTGAATCATAATTGGTATATTACTTTTAAGTTATACAATTACTAAGAGATTAAGGAGATGAGAGAAAAATAAACCAGAAAATAAGAACTGAAATTCAGACTCTAAACCTCTGTAAAATCTAGGTACATGTATTGGCCCACATGTAGAGCCATTTATGGGAACCTACAGATACATATGTCCACACACAGAAACACATTCATATACATGTTTACGATGCACATAAACCCATACACATGAACACATATAAAAAAATAGCTACCAACTGTTAATACCCAAACATGATATTAATTACTTTATATATAAGTTTAACTCATGGGAGTCCCATAGTAAGCTTGGTGCTATAGATGGTAAATTTAATTTGTTCAATAGATAAAGAATTAGATTTAGAATGATAACATACAATGATTAAATTGCCATTAATACAGCACAATGATTGAACCTAGTGTTGTGCTATTTAACACATTATATAAAGAATATCAGATTTCATCTTCTAGGCAAAATTTTTGATTTTGCTTTTGAATTGTAATTTTTAGAAAAACTACAACAGATAATTTAATATAAATAATTTGAGGTTCTGCCACTAGCAAACTATGTGGTCCGAGGTGTTTATTTAATCTTTCACAACCTGTGTTTCATACAAGAAGGATTTAATGTAAGAAACATCAAATTGCAGTCTTTTCTGCAAAACACTATACATTTTCTTTTAGAATTTTTTTTTTTAGAATTCAATGTTTAAAATGGTGAATTCAAATGGTTTTATCTCCTCCAACTGTAAGACGTTTCTGAAAATCTTATTTCTCCCATGTTGTAAAACTGGCAATGGTTTAATTCCACTTACACCCGCTAAAACTTACGTTTACAAGAAAATGCCCCTTTGGATTCTTGGACTTGGAGTGATTTAAGTGGCCATGAGATTCCTAAGATGCTCTGCCAGAGCCTGACAAGTACTGAGGCAGATACTCAGAGTGATCCATTGGACTGAGCACAAGGTCCCCAATGGAAGAGTTAGAGAAAGGACTGAAGGAGCTAAAGGGGTTTGCAGCCCCATAGGAGGAACAACATCAACCAAACAGACCCCCCACCTGCCAGAGCTCTCAGGGACTAAACCACCAACCAAAGAGAACACATGGAGGGACCCATGACTCCAGCTGCATATGTAGCAGAGGATGGCCTTGTCAGGCATCAATGGGAGGAGAGGCCCTCGGTCCTGTGAAGGCTCTATGCCCCAGTGTAGGAGAATGCTAGGGCAAGGAGGTGGGAATGGGTGGGTGGATGGGTGGATACCCTCATAGAAGCAGGTGGAGGAAGGACTGGATGGGGGTTTCCGAAGAGGAGAGCAGGAAAGGGGATAACATTTGAAATGTAAATAAATAAAATATCCAACTTAAAAAAAAAGACCCCTTTTTCCCCTTCATTTTCTTTTCCCCAATCCTTCTCCTAGAATTATCTAATTTTTAAAGATTGAGATCAGACCACAGCTAATGGCGAAAAGAAATAGTCAACCCAGAGTTAGGATAAAAGCCTGTGACCATTCTGTCCCTGTTTGCTTACTAACCTTGTTTGGACATTGTCAATTCTTTTTAAATTAAAATACCTAGCTGTGGTATTTTCATTTGGCTCCTGTATATGTTTTTGTATATGTCTATAACACCAAGATTACTCTTTGTTTCTTTCAACAATGTTGAGAACACATGAGGTTTCTAGGAGGAAACGATATTGTTGCTATAGAAAAATCTGATTTTTTTTTATGTTTTATGCTTATTTGCTTGTTTTAATGATATAATTTTATTATGTCATTAAAAGTGTCACTTAATGTATATTTATTGTATTCTCTCACCTTTCCTTCCCCAACCTCTTCTCTGATCTCTTCATATCCCTAGCACACTATTTGTTCTCACAATACAGAATATACTGGCATCTAACTCATAGAGATCCCTGTGCTTTTGCCTCTAGAGTTTGAGAATTTAACGTTTGAGCTAACAAGCCCAGGTGAGCATCTGGACATAAAAAGCTAAAAACAAAATTAAGATGTTTATATTTTATTATTTTTAGGATTTGTTTATTTTAATTGGCATAAATATTCTCACATAGTCATTTGGTATACTGTGTTGTTTTTATTCATATATGCATTAAATAGTGATAAACTCAGGAAAATACTTTTTAAATGGTAGATGTGGATCTTCAAAGGAAAAAGTCCATAATTTACTTTAGTTTTATTAACCTGCTTACGTTATTTTAGATTATACTATGCACATCTATAGTTTGTCTCCTGGCCAGTGCTAGCTTCTGGTTTGTTCACATCAAGTTACAATACCATGGATAGGTCATATTCAAATTTGGCATTGCATTAAACTATGTTGTAGTTTGCTTTGCTTTTCCTGTGACAAGCACTATGACTAAAAGCAAATTGATGAGGTGAATGGGTTTACTCCAGCTTATGCATATTGAAGTCACAGTTCATCATTGAGGGAAGTCAGGGCAATAACTGAAGCAGAAACCATAGAGGAAAGCTACTTACTGGCTTTCTCCATCCAGCTCTTGTTCACTTAGTTTTGTTGTATAGACCAGATCCACCCAGCTAATTGCTCTTACATCAATTAACAAATAAGAAAATGTCCTATGAATATAGTCATATGCCTTTCTGATCTGGAGAATGGTGACCCTAGATTCTGTCAATTTGAGAATAAAATTAACCAGGACAAATGGCAAAGTTGGTTAAAACTATACATGAAATATGAACTCAATAACACAATATGAAGGAAGATATGCATAATTCAGAATATCATTAATTCTGCATGGAGAGAATAGAATCTCAGAAAATTGTTATGCAGGAAGCCAAAAGAAGAAATTCAAATATTATTTGGGGAGTCTCTGTAAAGAACAATACGAAAGCATACTGTCTTACTTGTGGAGAATTACACTTCAAAGAGAAAAACTCATGACAGCAACGTCATCCATCAGCATTCATTTTATATTTTATTTCATTCATATTCTTTTGCCTTAAACTATATTAAACATCCAAGTCCTGTATATGCAATACAGTTTTACAGTAGCACACAATTTTTGCTGTGACTGACTTTAAATATGGCTATGTGTTCACATTTTCTATTTTATCTATATTTAGAGTAAGTGAGACTATAAATTTTATTCCAGAAATCTTGTGGAAATCAATTTAAAATGTTAAAAATTAGTTTTTAGCCTTAACGTTTTCCATATATTTATTCAATGAATGCTATATGTTAACTATATTCATCCACTCTCTTCCAACTTCCCTTAGGACACCAAATCCTATCTCTCATCCAGCTTCACGTCCTCTTTGTTTGTTTTCCTCATAAATAGCCACCTGAGTCCAATTAGTAGCACCTACATGAGCATGGGTGTGTAGTCATTCACTGGAACACAGTCAAGCTGCCAGCTGCTGCAACCTCAGAGGAGAGTGACTTACCCTCCCTTAGAAGCCAACAATGGCAGTAGCTTGCTCTACAGGATACAACCTCTGCCCTTCCTCTCTGCTGGAATTTTTTTAACTAGCTTGATTTTGTACAAGTCTTGTTCAGATTAGCTGCAGCTGTGGTGAGTTGATTTGCATACAACAACCACGCCAGGTCAATAAGCCAACATGTCACGCTGGCCTTTCCACACACTAATGCCCATTCTTTCTGACCCCTAAAATACATCCCCTGAGCTTTGTATGGCGTGTGTATGCAGGCAAGGTGTGCTCCTTTGTGAAATAGTGGCACAAAGATTTTGGGGGTTTCAGTTGGATGTAAGGCTGTTCATGTTTATGTAAACCTGGACAAGATCCCACACCTGAGGAGGATATAGGTACTAAAGGAGAAGCTACTCTTGTTTTTTTAAATAGTCATGCTCTTGGTCAACATTCTAAATATTTACATTTAAACCTGTTGACATGGGATGCTCTCTGCTTTGATCAGAGAAGATTCTCTTTGAATTGGGTAGTAAGTGGGACATGCAGAGAATTGTGAGTGGTCAATGTGCTGATAATAAATAATTACGAGGTTGAGGTTATCATCTGTAGATGGGTCATCACCCTGTGAGCAAAAAAAACAAAAAAAAAACAAAAAAAAAACAAAAAAAGAACTGTGTTGGCTTGTAATGATTAGACCATTTGATTTAAATATAATTGCTGATAAAGCTGGCTTTGAAACTTCTTCCATTTCTTGTACCATTTGCCCCTTTGTCTCTCCGTTTTGTCATCTTTTGTTTGCTCCTTTATCATTTTCTTAGATTAGATTTTTTGTTATGGTTCCTATTAAAATTTTCTGATGGTTTCCTTAGAGAATAGACATGCACCTTAGAATGAGAAAACTATACATTTATATTATTATAGTTGACAAAATAAATTTTGAAATATATAAAATAAGGCCAAAGTATTATAATAGGTGTATAAAATAAATACTATATGCTTGTCTATATCTAATACAGCTTAATCATTGATACTATACATTATATATGAATTATATATGAATATACTTTAAATTTAAATTTTAAATTTTCTATGTACTTATCAAGAGTATATTATATATTAATTATTTCATTTACCTTCTCCCACCAATTCTTCTTAATATATTTACTATAGTAAATATAGTACATATAGTAAATATATACCATATAATAAATTTATACATTTTGTGTGTAAACAGTTAAAGATATATATCAAAATAAACACATCCAAAATATATTTAGATGATAGTGAAACATGACATGTAATAATATACGTATAATAATTTTTCTTGACAGTATTACCTTCAGTTTGTTATCTTAGTGTTATTTCTCAATATGCCAAAATAGTTTTATTTTATACTAGAGTGTGTTTTTTTAAGATTTTAGACTTTATGAAGACTGTTGATTTGTGTCTTGTTAACTTCAACTGATCTCTTGAACCTGTGGAGACTTGATTTTAAGGTCTTTAGAACAGGATATTTCTGTTTGTTCTGCTTGTTCTCTTTCTTAATGACTGTTAATAACTCAACTGAATAACTAAAATTTTTGTCCATTTTACAGTTAGACATGCACCCACACAACAAAGTATGTTTTGTGCAATGTAGCCTAGAAAGTATGACTGCCATTTCATACCTGAGTCTGTGCTTAGTTATCCCAAATTTTGCCTTAAAAAATAACCACATTGCATTTAGTGTGAATATCAAGTATTCCTTGTTCAAAGAGTCTAATTTCCAGGTATCCTCTATTTTCAGCCTCTTGCTTTGGTTGCCATTTTGGGTTTCATCCATGAAACAGAATTTTTCCATGTATATCCAGGAAACAGTACAAAGACAAGATGTAGGACTACATATGGAGCTCAGGTTTTTTACTGATTTTCATTATTTACATTTCAAATGTTATCCCTTTTCCTTGTTTCCCCTCCCAAAACCCCACTATCCCATTCCCCCTCCCCCTACTCACTAACCCACTCACTCCTGCTTCCCTGTCCTGGCATTCCCCTACACTGGGGCATTGAGCCTTCACAGGTCCAAGAGCCTCTCCTCTCATTGATGTCCCACAATGCCATCCTCTATTGAGCTCAGTTTTAATACTTACCTAAAGTTTAAAGTGGACAGTAAAGCACCATTTACACTGTGAATAACCGGAATATAAAGTCTCAATAAATAAATAGGTATGTATGTGTTAGAAAAACAGACAAACATAAATATCCATGAACACACAAATTAAAACATACATACAAGCATGCATGTGCTTGCACACACACACACACACACACACACACACACACACACACACATGCACACACATGCAAATACAGTTATATATTATAGTTCTAACCAACAACTGGTTCTAGTAGTCTTTTGAAATCACAAAACCAATTCCTATGTTACACCTATAAAACCAAAGTTCCTCATCTTTCCCAAAACAGTTCCATTAATTTGTATCAAATATTCAAATATATTAGTCTCTAGGGCAATTATGATTCAGATCTTGGTACCTTGTGACATGCATGACATGCTATTGTTTCTATTCTTTATGCCTAGCTTTTGTCATTTCTCATTCTAGGAACTTTCCTTTGCTAAGTCTGACTCAATTGCTCTAACTTTAATGTAAGTAAATATGCCACTTTCTGTTTACCTCATATTCTGTCCACTTTCCTATTCATTTAAATCTTTTCTATGTAACATTTCTCCTCGAGATTCACCTTATAAAAATTACATATTCAATCCCTAATATTTAGCTCAAATTCTACATTCTCTGAATACTCTCCTTAATCAAGAAAAATAGGAAGGTTTACCTGATGCTTCAATAAACCTTTGAGCACATTCTCTTAGTATTTTAAATTTATTATATTGTTTTGTAGATTGTGCTCACTTCATGTTTATATGCTTTACTCCTCTACTGTTATACAGATAGGATGGAATGACCTATATTAATTTGGTGGAAAGTAAATTAGTATGTTAAAAAACTCGCACTTTGGGTAATCATTATGAGACATTTACTGCTTTAAATGAAGTAACTCTGATTTTTGTAACACCTTCCGATGACTGTAATATTGAACAAATCAAGCAACAGCAAGAACCAATTTTAAACAGTTCCAATAGTAGCTACTATGTTTATGCACAAGAACCCTTATTCTACTACTCCCGAATTCATAATAGAAATGGGCTTTCTACAGTCCATATTATCTCCACTAAGATGAAGTAGCACTGTACTATCAATATGGTAGCACTGTATTATTTTCATTATGTAGATGACTTTTCAAGATATAAGAAAACTCAAAATGTAAAGAAAGTACAGTAAACATAGACCAAGAGAAAATAGCCATCAAAAGAAGTTAGAGTGTACTATTGTACACAAGGACTCAATTTAAATTACTACCCATTCCTCTTGGCCATGCAAGTACCCTATCACCCTTATTCCTCTCACTTTAATTACTCCATTTTAAATCATTATTGTTGCACATATACATGTATATTGATAACTTACCAAGTTCATTCTGTGCTGTTTTAGTAAACGAATTTAGGGCTGTGTCTTAGTCAGAGTTTCTATTCCTGCACAAACATCATGACCACGAAGCAAGTTGGGGAGGAAAGGGTTTATTCAGTTTACTTCCACATTGCTGTTTATCACCAAAGGAAGTCAGGACTGGAACTCAAGCAGGTCAGGAAGGCCATGGAGTGATGTTTCTTATTGGCTTGCTTTTTCCTGGCTTGCTCAGCCTGCTCTCTTATAGAACCCAAGACTTCCAGCCCAGGGATGGCACCACCCACAAGGAGTCCTACCCCCCCTTGATCACTAATTGAGAAAATGCTCCACAGCTGGATCTCATGGAGGCACTTCCCCAACTGAAACTCCCTTCTCTGTGATAACTGCAGCCAGTGTCAAGTTGACACACAAAACCAGCCAGTACAGGCTGACTCTTTGAAATTGAATAATGCATCATGGGGCTCAAATCTAAGAAAAACTGATGCTCCTTTCTCAGTAGACATTAGTTACAAGTCACACTTTATCTAGGGGTTCGACCTTGCAAAATTTCTCCATTTGCATTGGCATGTTAAAGAGCGTCATTGGCCTGGACTTATTTAGTCATAAGTATTTTTGAGATTTCAAATTAGACAGCTGTGAGTTACCCCCAGTAAAAAAGCACCACTGGGGATATCTTACTATCCTGATCACTGTTGTGAGTTTTAGACTTTGCAATAGTCACTGTGTAATTAAAATGTTTAGATAGCACCCCAAACATGAGAGAGTAGCATACCTTATCACCATTCCCATTCCTCCACCGTTTACTATCTACCAAGTTCCCTCTCTCCATTATCTGCCCCCACACCCCCAATGACTATTTAGTTTCTGGTTCTGATTTAGAGTCATATGTCCTCCCTTGAGACTTCTTTATTACCTGGCTTTTTGAGGGATTGTAGATTGTAGTATGGTTGTCCTACGGTGTTTAGTTAATGTCCACTTATAAGTGAGTACATACCATACATGTCTTTCTGGCTCCAGTTTACCTCACTCAGGATGATATTCTCAAGTTCAATCTATTTGCCTGCAAAATACATGTCTTTGTTTTTAATAGCTGAGTAGCACTTCATTGTGTAGATGTACTACATTATCTTTATCTATTCTTCAGTTGAGGGACATCTAGGTTATTTCCAGCTTCTAGCTATTACAAATAAAACTGCTATGAATGTAGCTGAGCAAATGTCCCTGTCATATAGTGGAGAATCTTTTTGGGAATTGTATAGCTGGTCTTGAGGTAGAACTATTTCCAATTTTCTGAGAAACCATCAAATTGATTTCCAAAGTACAAGTTTACACCAGCAATGGAGGAGTGTTCCCTTTGCTTCACATCTTCCCCAGAATGTGTTATCAATTGAGTTTTTGATCTTCACCATTCTGACTGGTGTAAGAAAGAATCCTAGGATTGTTTTGATTTGCATTTCCCTCATGAATAGGGACATCAAAGATTTATTTCAGTGCTTTGAGATTCCTCTATTGAGAATTCTCTGTTTATCTTTGTACTCCCTCCCCTATTTTTTAATTGCGTTATTTTACCTTAGCAAATATTTCTACCAAGAGGTGTAATAGAGACTGAAATGGCCACATACTGTAGCCAGGCATAAATTCCAGAGGAGGTAAGGGGACATCAATCCACCCACCAAATCTTCAACCCAAAATTTGTTTTGCTTAGAAGATATGGAGGGACACATACGCAGCAGAGACTGAGGAAAGAGCCAACCAATGAATGCCCAAACTTGAGATCCATTCCATGTGAGAGATCCAACCCCTGACACTATTAATGATACTCAGCTATGTTTGCAGGCAGGAACCTAGCACAGCTATCTCCAGAGAGGCTTAATCCAGCACTGCACTAATGCAGAAGCAGAGATCTGAACCCAAACATCAGGCAGAGCATGACTTATGGAAGAATGGGGAATAGGACTTATCAAGCTGTAAAGATCAAGGACACCACAAAAAGACCCACAGAGTCTACTAACCTGGGAACATAGGGGATCACAGAGCCTGAGACACTAACCGGTGAGCATGCAGGAGCTGAGCCTAAACCCCCAACACATTTGTAGCCAATGTGCAACTTTGTCTTCATGTGAGTCCCCTAACAAGTAGAGCAGGAGCCATCTCAGTCTCTGTCTCCAGGCATTGGATCCCCTTCCTACATGGATTGCCTGGATGGGCCTCAATGAGAGAGGATGTGCCTAGTCCTGCTGGCAATACATGTCCCAGGGTGGGGTGGTACAAAATGGGTATCCCCTTCTCTGAGGAGAAGGGAAGGGTACAATGATGGGAAAGTTTGGTAAGGGTCAGGCTCAGAAGAAAGTAAGGGGGCTATGATGCAGATGTAAAGTGAATAAAAAGAGAAAGAGAGTGATAGATGCATAATACTATGAAAATATAAGAACAACAATATAGTTAAAGTTGTTTAGAAGTAGGAGGTACATATATAAAATTTTTTGCATAAAATGATACTTATGGCTGGAAGAGATGGCTTAGTCTATAAAGTACTTAATCCACAACCCTGAGAACTTGCCTTTGGATGACTTGAACCAATGTAAATGCCAAACATGGAAGTACACACGTGTAATTTCAGTTCTAGTGAGATAGAAACCAAATGGTCCTTGGAAATCATGTATCAACAAGCCCACCAAAAGCACTAAGCTTCAAATTCATGCACAGTTCATTTGTCTCTCAAAAAATGAGGTGTAGATTGATTTAGCAAGATGCCTGATATTTATCTCTGGCATTAAATGTACATTTAAACATACACACACATATGCACACACACAAGCACATGCAAACACACATAACCAACTATATAGACCAACCTCACAGACTGAAATAAATGCCATAGTCTTTGTGAAACACAGAAGTAATTTTAATCTAAGTTTTCATTAAAAGTCAAGTGTCAATGTTTTATACATAGATATAGAAAGAAATTACTTGGTTTGAATGTCAATTTATGCCACATAAAAATAGTCTTTTTATCCATTATTCTTCAAATCTAAAAGCATAGAAGGCACCTGTGAAATGTACTTAATTTCACAGTGCTGGGTGAGACAATTGGGCAAAATAACATATCTTCTATGTATTGTGGAAGCAGGCCAGACTCCTCACTGATACTGCATTTGACAATAGAATTACATTTCTGTTTCAAGCAGGTTTTATCAATCACACAGTCATTAAGTCAAAATGGTTTCTGGTTTTCAGCACCCTGAGATGCCATTATATAATACCACTGATTAAGCTGGAGGAGCAGATAGACAGTCTGGCAGTGGCTCTCTACACTTCTCTCACCAGGCACACAGAGGCTACACTTCTATCAAATTGGCTTTTTTAAGTAATTGACACTGTATCAAATCTCTTTGGGCAGATGTGTCATTCACTACCACTTAGCTCTTTCCCCTCCCTTTCTTATGGTTTTCTATCCCCTGGCTCCATTTTTACTTTTGGTCCTTTTGTGCCTTTTAACATGAACTGACTCCTCGTCTGAAAAACCTTACTTTTAACCAAAACACAACCACAAAGTCATTGCATCTCTGGTGGTCACTTAATTTTATATAAAATACTTAAAAGAATAGTTTCTAATGCCTCTGATACGGCATTACATTTTTCTATGGTTAAATATTAACAATATTATATTATACAAACACCAACATATTCAATCACCAAATCCAGACACTATTGTGGATGCCAGCAAGTAGTGCCTAGCAGGAGCCTGATATAGCTGTCTCCTGAGAGGGTCTGACAGTGCCCGACTAATACAGAAGTAGAAGCTCACAGCCATCCATTGGACTGAGCGTAGGGTCCCCATTGAAGGAGCTAGAGAAAGGACCCAAGGAGCTGAAGAGGTTTACAGCCCCTTAGGATGAACAACAATACGAACTAACTAGTACCCTCAGAGCTCCCAGGAACTAAAACACCAACCAAAGAGTATACATGATAGGACTAATTACTCCAGCAGTATATATAGCAGAGGATGGCCTAGACGATCATCAATGGGAGGAGAGGCCCTTGGTCCTGTGAAAGTTCTATGCCCCAGTGTAGGGGAATACCAAGGCCAAGAAGAGGGAGAGAGTAGGTTGGTGAGCAGGGGCATAGGGGAGGGAACAAGGTTTTATTTTGTTTTGGTTTGTTTTGGTTTGGTTTTAGAGGGGAAATTGGGAAAGAAGATGTCATTTGAAATGTAAATAAAGAAAGTATCTAATTTAAAAAAAGAATCTTGCTTAGCTGAAGTAAGACAAAGGTTTGTGATGACATGGTAAATCAAAGCAAGGCTTTTGCAGAGTTCTTAGGGCATGGAGGTGGGACGCTTTAAGCTGCTAACAGCTTTACCCAGTATCAGTGACCATTGGCAGGGTCAGGAGAAAGAAAGAAAGAAAGAAAGAAAGAAAGAAAGAAAGAAAGAAAGAAAGAAAGAAAGAAAGCTATTAAGAAAGAAAGAAAGAAAGAAAGAAAGAAAGAAAGAAAGAAAGAAAGAAAGAAAGAAAGAAAGGAAGGAAGAAAGAAAGGGAGGAAGGAAGGAAGGAAGGAAAGAAGAAAAGAAAACACGAAGAGAAAGCAAAAGTTACTACACATATAAAATGTCATGTTGACTTGACTTATTCACAAGTAAACCTCTTTTCTACAGAAAAGAGTTTTTCTTTTCATGGGCCTATCTATGTGGTTTCTATGTCTCGAAAACAAAACAAACTCTTAAACTATTTCTATTTAAAATTGATTCAAAACATGTGGTCAGATTCATTTGTGCATGAAGGAATTTGGAGAAGTGAACATATTTTCCACGATTATAACATCAGTATTCACTATACTTTCTAGCTTTTATTCTTCAGATAGAGACAGCAGAGATGAAGCCATTGAATTCATGCATGTTTGTCATAAATTGTACCACTAAGCTACACTTAAAACTTTGTGTCCCCTACTTCCTGTTTCCCACTCTCTTTGTTCTATTTTGAAAGAGAAACTTTCAATGGACATTTTCTTTCCTTTGTCTCTCAAATGTCATGATTACAGGTGTATAACACCAAGCATGTCTCTGTTTCCAATGTGGGACCAATTTAATTGCAAGTAGCTTGTTTCATAAGTCATCTTAAGCGTGGGTATCAGAATACAGGCTGAGAAAGAAAAGTGTCCTGTACTATGTTGCTATCATTCATGTTACCTCTGTAAGTACTTGGATAACTATTTATTTAAGAGAATTGTATAATCTAGGAAAATATGCATTTCCATATATGTTGCTCCAAAAAAAGTTCAACACAAATTCAATGACCTGTAAAAGGTTTTTCTTCTGTTGTTGATCAGAATTTGTGTTTCCAGTTAATTTCCTATTAATTCTACATCATTTTAGTATAGTGAGTAGATAGCAAACAATGATCAAAGATAACACCCAGACTAGCAGTAGAAAAGAAAGATAGTGTACATTACAATGGTGAATACTTAATATGAATTTTATGTGCTAGTATGAAATGCTAGGAGATACCAAGAAATTCGAACATTCTACAGCAAAATATCATTGCTTGGATTTCAATTTTCTGAACTGTTTGTTGAAATTTCTTGTAATACTGCTGTCATACTACAATTGGAATTCCAACACTACAAATAATTGTTACTTAGAAGATTCTTTGTAGTTTAGAGGAGGCTTAGACAACATTTAAACAATTGCTAGCATCAAATACCAAACTAATCCACAAGACTATGAGATTTTTTTTAAATAGGAAACAAAAGCAAAGACATATTTATGGTATTCTTTTAAAAATGGACCAACTTCTATTGAAAGAATTTTGGCCAGAAGCAGTAATTTTTTTTTTGTCTTATTTAACAGAAAACAAAACTGAGACCATGATCCCAGTGTTCACGGAAGGCATTAATTACATGTGAACTCCTCCTTGTAGACATAAGGTGACTTGTAATTAGAATGATCAGACTTAGTTTTCCTGGGCTTATTTGTCTTTATGGCTTATGATATTTCTTTCCAAATCTCCACAATAGCTTTTAGTAACATCTGGATAACATTTTTGGCCAAATCATTCATTATATAGAAAGTGAGAAACTTATGCTTCGGCTCAGATAAATTTTGAAAATGCTTATATATGTCTTGGCCTAAAGCGTTTCTTCTAAAAGGGTGATTTCTTATTGACTCAGGTATGACACAAAAGGAATGACAGCTTAAAAGATAAAGTTCATTTCTGCACAGCAATGTGTATACTTATCAGCAAGAAATAATATGTCCTGTTTAGCCCATACTGTAACCACAAAATCAGAATATATAATAAACTAGATGTGGGTATTGCAATGAAGACTGAAAAAAACAAAAAATTATTTTGTGAACATAAGCATGACTATTAATTTTAAAAGCTTATCAGAAAAATATGGAAAACAATCAAAAATAAAAACTTCAAATAAAATTAAAGCCACATAAGTATTGATAATGAGAATATATATGTGAATATTCTTTCTGCTTATGTGAATTATAGATTTTTTCATAAACATTGGTCTGTACACATTCACCTTTAGCTTGTAAGGTGACTATTTAATAACCATGTATATCCAAGAATGATTAACTGATAGATTAAGCATGCATCTATCACTCATTTGATATTGAAGAGGTCAGCTCAGAGCATTTGGAAAATTCCACAGACTTCTCTCCTCCTGAAAGAGAAAGTTCATGAAGCACTTAGGCACCCCTCCCCTCCAGAAGGAAGAGGCTTAATTACATTTCTCAGATCACTGGGGGTGCAGCAGGGATGGAGGTGGGAGTGGACAGACCATTGGCCACCTGTGGGTGAGGGAGGCCCAGAGCACATAGACACATTCCAAGACTGTTGGCTACCTATAGACAAGGGAAATCCTTGCCACCTCATTCCCAAAAAAACAATCAGTTTAAAAGTTACACTGTTCTGCCAATCACATTGTGCCTGATGGGTGCTGCTCTGAAAACTATGTAAATACTTGCTGAATGTGCTGCACAGGGTTGTTCCCTCTCTACTTCATGTGCAGGGTGATCCCAGCATGCTGGAACAATAAAATTCCTCTTGTTTATACATTGATTCCCCAACTCCACGTTGTTCACTCAGGGGGATCTTTGGTAAGTTAAGGCTCGCCAAAATTTTACAATATAACTAAATATGGAACCTAATGTTTCCATTTGGTGAAATACATCTTTTATTCAATTGTAAATAATGTTTGTTAAATTATGTAAAATCACATTTTATAATATATTTTAAATTAAGTACAATTAAAATAATAGCGTATAGTTGAAGAATTGACAGGAACTTGATATATGCAATATTTTTCCTACAGCACCAATAGAATATTCTACAACTTAGTGCCTCTTTTCCTCATGAGACATTGCACAAAGTAAATATTGCTGTGGCCCTTTTCTTTAACTTGAGACCAGCAATTGATGAGTTACTGTAATGAGATATGAAATGAGTAGGAAAAAGAATAGTCTGGTGAGATCTTTGGCAGAAACAATTGTAGAATTCTCTTTCATTATCCTTTTGAGAATATTCTTTCACAAAGTCAAATTACATTTTTGTGATAGCTTTAGTACTCTACAAATAGCCACTCTTTTGAACCTGGTGAACATTTTCCTCATTACAATAAACTTTAGATAGCATGTTATTTTCTAAAACCAGAGAAGAAGCTAGTAACATCTGTATCCTTTACCAAATTTTGATTCTATAACTAAATTTTAGAAATACTTACTGTTTTATTCTGCTATAATGTTGTGGTCCTACTACGAGTCTCTGCTTTTCATAGATGTTCAAGTCTTCAATATTTTCTTGGCCTTTACACTCAAATGATACTTAAAATTTTTTTCTTCTCTTTCTATCAGGAACCATTTAACAAATGAATTATAGTACATAGTAGGTTTGGACATATAAATCTAATTCAAATACTAACTGAAAAATCAATTACTTCAATACTGCACACCATTATATCAGCATATATTATCATTTATTTTTATTTTGTTATATTAGGTGAACATATATTTTATCCTGGAAAATGATTTGAAATATGAAGACATAAAATTTGTAAAATATTCTTGTTCTTGAGAGGTTAACATCTGGTAAAAGTTAAATATTAAGGATATAGGTGCTTGGGAGGCGCTTTGTGCTTTAGAAGGCAATGATAATAAACACTAAGAAAGATATGTGTGGAAAAAGGAAACAATGTATCAGCTTGACATTTATGCCGTCATAGTCCAAGAGAAATAAGCTATTTTAATAGACTGATCTAGATAGTCACTGACCCATCCTTTTCCTAACACCAGTATTAATTAGCTTGGACACTGAAATGCTCTCTACAAATTTTTTTTCTTTGAGCTGATTTTGGTGTGCTCATAATTCTCTGTGTATAAATAACTGGAGGTCAGAAACAGGGGTTCAGGGTCCATTCACTACAGCAATTCAATACATTTACATATATTTATTGAGTACTT
>JADRCD010237675.1:40722-55822 GCA_019843815.1 Montemys delectorum | reverse complement strand
TGTCTTAGTCAGGGTTCTCTAGAGTCACAGAATTTATGGTAGTCTCTATGTAGTAAAGGGATTTATTGATGACTTACAGTTTGTAGTCCAACTCCCAACAATCAACTCCCAACAACAGTCTCGGCAGCAGCTGTGAATGGAAGTCCAAGGATCCAGCAATTGCTCAGTCCCACAAGGCAAGCAGGCGAAGCAGAGAGAGCCTTCCTTCTTCCAATGTCCTTATATAGGTCTCCAGCAAAAAGTGTGGCCCAGGTTATAGGTGTGTGCCACCACACCTTTAACCCCAGATGACCTTGCTTGAACTCGTAGATCTTCCAGTCTTAATCTTCTAGGATTCATAGCCACTATGCCTCAAGGTCTCCATGCCAAAACTTGTATCTCTCAGCCTCCAGATTAGGGCCACAGGTGAGCCTTCTAATTCTGGATTGTAGTTCATTTCAGACATAGTCAAGTTGACAACCAGGAATAGCCACTACAATTTTCGATCAACTGTTCTATTCATTAGGATTCAAACTCTAGTGTTTTAGTCCAAGTGATTTTTCCACTTCAAGTCTAAGAGTCAAGGTTACAACCTAGACTAATCATGTTGCCTCTGGCTTTAGAACATACATAGAAAAACAAGAGTACATTTGCTCAAGGAGACTAAAGAAATGAGGAGCAGCAATTAGTTGACTCACCAGCTTCTCTTTTCTAAAAAGGGCCAAAGGCTCTAACAGATCTTAAAGAAACTGTACTTACTGAGAACATAAAATGGATAATCTCTAAATCTAAAAAAACCAAACCAAACAAAACATACAACAATTTAACTTGGTGGTGATTCCTTCTTCTAAAAAACAAAATGATGTTCAAATTATCAAAGCAAGCAACCACAGATTTCATCACACTATTTAAGAAACAGCATCCCCAACAGGACTGGACACACCTGACTGTTCCTTCTCTAGCCCACCTTCCCCCATGTGGCAAGCATTAAGATGAATTTCATGCCATGTCCCTGCTTTTGGACACAATCTTTTGCTTTTGCTATAACCTTAGCACACACATATATAAGCCCACACAACTGTTTATTTTGCTTGCTCTTAAACCTTAAAGGCTGTATGCAGTCTTCTCACGAATCTGTTTTTCAGTCACTGTTTTTAAAATCCTAGCCATTGTATCTTCACAAATTTATTCCTTCTCTCTTATCTGATACTCATTCAGGCCACACTTATTTCTCCAATTTCTTTTATAAAAAAAAAAGAAAGAAAAAGAACAAAATGCATTTTCAGTTAAATTTAAAGAAAATTGTGAGTGGGTACAGATCACACATTTCCACAATTGCATACCAAAACGTGTCATTTCAACATCACTGAAAATCATTCCAGTTTCTGGGACTGGAGAGATGGCTCAGAAGGTAAGAGTACTTGCTGCCCTTATGGAAGACTGGGGTTCAGTTCCTAGTAGCTGTATGGTGGCTCATAATCATCTCTAACTCCAGTTCCAGGGCATATGATACCCTCTCTGGCTCCCTAGACACCTAGACAGGCATGTAAGTGGTGCATATACATACATGCAGGCAAAACATTCATCCACATTATAAACAATTTTTTTAAAAATTATCTTTCATAAGAAGTTCCCAAGATAACTATTTGTATTAGTACAACTTTGACTTCATAGTTCATCACATTTAAAAACAAAGCATCTCACTAGCAAAGACAGAACTCTTCTACTAAACCAGTGGTTCTCAACCTTCCTAATGCTGTAACCCTTCAATAAAATTATTTTTGTTGCTACTCCACAACTTTAATTCTGCTACTGTTATGAATCATAATGTAAATATCTGTATTTTCCAATGGTCTTAGGTGGCCCCTGTGTAAGGGTTGTTCAATCACCAAAGGGGTCATAACCCACAGGTTGAGAACCACTGTACTACAATGTGACTATGCTTCATACATTAAATTATAAAGATGGACTTTAATTTCTTTGCTAAAACACATTAGCAGCAAAATTGGGTTTAGGATGTAGTTCATCAGGTACAGTGCTCACTTACTATACACAAAGCTTTAGGTTGGATCCCCAGCACTGCATAAACAGTGGATAGTATGCAATCCCAGCACTGGAGGAGGTGGAAGGAGAATTGGAAGTTTGTTGTTTTCTTTAGCTACAAAGTGAGTTTAAGATCAGCCTGGGTTATACAAGCCCCTTATTTTTTTTTAAGAAAAAAAAATGGATGAACCAACACAACTGCTATACATATGGGATGTAAATGTAATTATTGTCAGATACATGAAAACTCTTCTAATATAGCAATGTCTACTGATATATGAAAGTTGCCAGTTGCAAACAAACAAACAAACAAAAAACCATCCACTTTTAATACATTTTGGTTCCTCACTTCTGTAAACAGATCAGGAACATAGTTCACACACCAAATTCATTTTCATTCTTTTCCTGCTTATTTTTTGTTCCATCATCTTTGCCAGCAATGTAATAACAGACATTTTTCTAATGCAGTAAAAGACAAATCTTTTTAGAATGATGAGTCAATAAGTATAGATTGTTATTTCTGAAGGTCCTCCTCCTTTTATGTCAGCTCACATCTAGCACAAGTATCCCTGCTAAGGTTTTATTTTGCATTTTACTCAAACAGGAAAATGTTCCCATAGGTTAGAAGTACCTAAATCAGCCTGGCACAAGGAGTAGCCAAAGAAGCATTGCAAGAGTTAGCCCTTCCTCCACTCTCAAATTCTTTAAAGAACCTTTAAAAAAAAAACCTTTTTATACAACCGCTAACTGTGCTTTATTTATCCTATATAGGGTAGCCAAAGAGTAGGAGAATACAAGATCGTCCAACACAATATCCATCTCTACTACAGTCATTTTCGGTAATCACATTATTGAGGTTGGGTCGTAATTTAAAGATGATCCAATACAAACTTACCTTTTATTTTCTCAAGCTTATTTTTATAAGTAAGAAAGTCACTTATTACTGAGTTGCTAAGTGAGAATATTAAAGAATCCAGGCACTGAAATCCATTCAGTCCATGAAATCTCTCCCAAGTTTCAATGAACTCACTACACAAATACTTAACAAGCATTTAAAAGTTCTACAAATCACTGAGACATATTTACTTAATATACTGTTTCATTCTCAGTCTGTTAACTCTAAGTTATTTCAAGTTAGACATTACTCGAATTTAGCCCACAACTTACACAATGATGGGAGGTTTTTGAGAGCCAAAGACGTGTTGGAAAAGTATAGGTGGGTTGGGAATATCAAGCATCTCTACGCTGTCAACAGAGACAAGTTTATAAAACAGAAAAGACAATGTGACCATGGGGCTGCATACTCTTCCTGCATACTCATTTTGCTCATAGATAGACTGTAAAACAGCAACGTCTAGGGAAAGGATACCTACGGCATTTCGGGACTCTGTTGATGAAAATAACCAATTGAGAAATCGCAAACACGGAAGCGTAAGAAGCCCGCGAAGTAAGTGCTGGATGAGGTGTCACACCGAACGCAGCTCGCCGGAAACAGTCTCCACGCGAGAAAGAGCCCGAACGTGTGCAAGGAAATGGTGCAGGGAGTCTAAGGCCAGAACCCATCTAGCCCCAGCCGCGTGTAGCACACGACCCTCTCTCACTATTCTGGACATACCAGCCTAGCAACAGATAAGTTACAATGCGATGACCGCTCTCTCTCGGTCAGTGGTCCACAGATCTCTGGTCGGCGCGTTTGGAAGGTGCTCTGCCTCTTACTTCCGGTGGCGGTGAAGCGCAGTTGCTATGGTAATCTAAAAAAGGAGGTGGTCTGTCCGGTTGCGCTTAGAGGTTCGTGGAACTACTAACGAAAATTGGCTGCTCTTCTTGGTTTGTGAGCTGAAATTAGGTAGCAACCAACTCTCTCTCTTGCTCTCTCGCTCGCTTTGCTCTTCATTGTGCGGCTGCCTCTCCCATCTGCTATGATTACATATCTGTCCTCCTAACAGCCGGTGCATGCCCCGAAACACTCAAGGGAATGTAGCATTGTGGCCAGAGGAATACAAAAAACGGAGAGAGCTTATCTGGGATTAGTTGTGACTGTTAAACGATGAAGCGATGGTGACTGGATGGCTCTCTGTTTTCCCTCGATCCTTTAGACGCCTTAGGCGCTTTTAACAGTTTATTTTTCCTGTTTATTGTGTGCCTGGTTATTTATGGAGCCGTTTGCTACAATATACTCTCTAGGCCCTTGTCTCAGACTTGGGCTAGAATTTTAAATAAAAGGTGGTTTCCAAGCCCTAGGGGTGCAATTATACATTTATTTAAGCTTCAGTTTAGACTCTCTTCACAGGAAGGGAAAGAATAGAATTCTGGAACATTTCTGCCCTGGGATTTTCATGTGAGAATAACCCTATTTGGAAGGAGCATTTGAAGAAGATCCTTAAAAATGTTTTTAAATTACTTGCTGTAAACTAAGTGCTTGTTTTTCCTTATTGGAATATCTTTCTTTCATGTTTGTGAGATGGCGTACACACATATGTGTTTAAAACCGATGTTTAATTATGGTGATACCAATTTGCAGTAACCAGACTGTGACACCACATCCCTATGGGGTCCTTCTAAATCTGGTGTAATATGAAAGTGTCAGCCAGGCAGTCTGTGTATTATAAATAGGGTACTTCATCCATGATAAGCGATTATTATCTTTCTTTCCCAAGTGTAAAAGACCTACATAATTCAAGAAGGTGCCAGTGATTTAGGCCTCCTGAGTAAGAATCCAATGAGTCCTGAAGGGGACCCTACCTGTGTCATCTTATTGTTCAACACGAACTATTCAGTTTACTAGATTGGAATGTATTTTTGAAGTCAACGCAGGATAAAGTAATGTTGGAAGCCATTATACCAGCAGAACAATTTTGCACTGCGTAGTAGCCTTTGTTCAATAAACCTTCATCCACATTAAAAGAAGAAATTACTGAAATTTCACAAATTACTGCTGACTGGGTGACATCTTTGTCTCTCAATTTCATCACCTGTAAAATGGACAATAAGTACCTGGTCAGTGTAGTAAAGGATTAAATAAGATGTTTGATCATATATTAATGTCATATGAGCAGATGAGCTGTAAATTCTAAATGTTATTACCAGTAAAGGAACTTTATAAAGCCCAATGTATGTGTATGCACCTGTTTTTTTTAAATGTATTTTATGTATATGATGTACATCTTTAGACACACCTGATCCCATTACAGATGGTTGTGAGCCACCATGTGGTTGCTAGGATTTGAACTCAGGACCTCTGAAAGAGCAGTCAGTGCTCTTAACTGCTGAGCCATCTCTCCAGTCCTATAATGCCCAATGTAATCAGTGAAACTTCAAATATTCAGTGATTTGACATGAGCTGTATTATAGAAATGTGAATGAAATGATAGTTAATCCTGCTATGGAGGGTGGGTCCAACTGCAGTTGATTTACATTAAAAAAAAATCTCACTGTTGGGGAGTTTCACTCCATGTATGTTTTCTTTAGCATTTATGTGTCCTGAAGTATTCTATATGTTTCACGTTTGTGAACTGATGTAATCTTAACAAACCTGTGAAGTTTCCTCTGAAGTCCTATTTTGACATGTATGCATTTCTTTGTTCTGATTCTTTTGTATTATGTTCTGTCATTGTTCTTTAGGATATCATTGTATATGTTGAGAAATTATATACATTTGTGTATGTATAAAACTAGAAATCAGTTGTTAAGGACTTATTCTACTTAACATATAAGTTCATAGAGATGTTATAATATTTATCTTTATTCTATATATAAAAACTTTAATACCTGAGTATGCCACCCCATGGTGGCATCTTTGCATTTTAGGTGATTTACATCCACTAAAGTAAAAATTTTTCATTATTTTCTAACAGAATGGCCAGCAACCCTGGAAGTGATGCAGCTTTGGGTACTCAGAAGTCAGTGCTTTCAGGGAGCCCTCGGATGAAGAGATCCTCACTAACTGAACAGGAGGCATTCTATATGAGTTGCAGAGCCGCCTACCTAACAATCTTCAAAAGCAGCTTGGAAAACATTATATCTAAAGATCAACTTTACCTAGGTAACTTTTTGAAGTTGAATATTTTCCCTTATTTATTGAAGTTAATAGAATGAGAAGTTTGAATTAAAATTACATCATCAAATCATTCCAATTTCACAGTGAAACAAGCAAAAGAACTTTAAGAAACAATAGCTGTTTATGTAGTTACAGATTCTAGGGACTTCCCAATTTTATAGTTCTCTCTCTCCCTCTCATCTATTTATCTGTTTATCTATCTATCTATCTATCTATCTATTTATCTATCTATCTATACACATACACACACACACACACACACACACACACACACGCATATATAGAGAGAAGATTGTGTGTATTCAAAGCTTCCATCAGTTACTACTTAAGAGTTAGTATTGTTGCTGTTTTTTTCAATTGAATTATTTCCCTCGCTTTATTACTTCAAAAAATGTTTAAATTTAAATTCTCCTTCATCCTCTCCTCCCCAGTTTTTCCTTCTCACCTCCCCTTCCCCATCTACCCATCCCCTCCTCCCTTTCTCCCCAGAAAAGGGGAGGCCTCCCATGGACATCAGCCAGCCCTGGCATATCAAGCCACAGCAAGACTAGGTATATCCTCTTCCACTAACACTAGCTAAGGCAGCCCAGTTAGGGGAAAGGGATCCAAAGGCAGTCAATATAGTCATATACAGTCCCCACTTCCACTTTAGGAGTCCCACATGAAGACCTAGCTGCACATCTGCTACATATGTACAGAGGGCCTAGGTACATTCCATTCATGCTCTCTGATTGGTGGTTCAGTCTCAGTGAGCCCCCATTGGCCCAGGACAGCTGAGTCTGTAGGTTTTCTTGTGGTGTCTTTGACCTCTCTGTCTAACCTCAATCCTTCATCCCTCTCTTCCATAGGATTCTCCAAGCTCCACTCAGTGTTTGGCTGTAGGTCTCTGTATCAGCTTCCAACAGTTGCTGAGTGAAGCCCCCCTGATGATGTTAATGCTAGGCTCCTGTCTGCAAGTATGGCTGAATATCATCAATACTGTCAGGGCTGGGCTCCCTCTCATGGCATGAGTCTCAACCTGGGCCAGTCACTTGGTTAATTCTTCCCTTAAACTCTGCTTCATCACCTACCCCTGCACATCCTGTAGGCAGGACAAATTGTGGGTTTATGGTTTTATGGCTGGGTTGGTGTCTCATCCTTCATTGGAATTCTTGCCTGGCTAGAGGAGATGATCTATTTCAGCTCCATATATCCCTCCATTACTAGGAGTCTTAGCTAGGGGTGCCCTCACAGATTCCTGGGAATTTCCATTGTCCTAGGTTTCTAGCTCCTCCCAGAGATGCCTCCCCCAGTGCTTCTATTAGTATAAGGAGTTTCTCCTAATACTCTCTCCTGTCTTCCCTCTACCTCATCCCCTCTGTTTCCATCCCCATGCCCTCCCCTATACAGTCCCCTCCTTTCATCACTACCAGTGTCTAATCTATTCCCCTTCTCAGTGAGATTCAAGCTTGCACCCTTGGGCTTTCCTTGTTACTTAGCTTCTTTGGGTCTGTGGATTGTACATGGTTATCCTGTACTTTATGACTAATATCCACTTATAAGTGAGTACATACTATGTTTGTCTTTCTGGGTCTGGGTTACCTTACTTAGGATGATCTTTTCTAGTTCCCGCAAATTTCATGTCATTGTTTTTAATGGCTGACTAATACTCCACTATGTAAGTGTACCACATTCTCTTTATCCATTTTTCAGTTGAGGGGCATCTGGCTATTATGAATAAAGCTGCTATAAACATAGTTGTGCAGGTGTCCTTGTGGTGTGGTGGAGCTTCTTTTGAGTATATACCCAGGAATGGTATAGGTAGGTCTTGAGGTAGATCTATTTCCAGTTTTCTGAGAAACTACCAAATTGATTTCCGAAGTGGTTGTACAAGTTTTCATTCCCACCAGCAATGGAGGAGTGTTCCCCTTGCTCCACCTCCTCTCCAGCATGTGCTGCTGTTGAGTTTTTGATCATAGCCATTCTGACGGGTATAAGCTGGAATCGCAGAGCTTGATGACTCATTTCCTTGATGACTAAGGATGTTGAACATTTCTTTTAAGTATTTCACAGCCATTAAAGGCTGCTCTGTTAAGAATTCTGTTTATAGCTGTACCCCATTTTTAAATTGTGTTATTTGGTTCATTGATGTTATTTGGTTCTTTATATATTTTGGATGTCAGCCCTCTGTCAGATGTAGAGTTGGTGAAAACCTTTTCCCATTTGTAGGCTGTTTTTTTGTCTTTTTGACAGAGTTTTTTGCCTTACAGAAGCTTTTCAGTTTCATGAAGTCCCATTTATTAATTGTTGATATTAGTGCCTGAGCTATTGGTGTTTTATTCAGGAAATTTCCTGTGCCAGTACATTCAAGGCTATTACCTACTTTCTCTTCTATCAGTATTAGTGTATCCAGTTTTATGTTGAGGTCTTTGATCCACTTGGACCTGAGTTTTGTGCAGGATGATAGATACAGATCTATTTGTATTCTTTTACATACAGATATTCAGTGAAGCCAGCACCATTTGTTGAAGATGTTTTCTTTTTTCCATTCTATAGGTTTGGCTTCTTTGTCAAAAATCAAGATTCTTAGGTTTGTGGGTTTGCCTCTGGTTCTTCAATTCTACTCCATTGGTCAACCGGTCTATTTCTATACCAATACCATGAAGTATTTATTACTATTCCTCTGTAGCACAGCTTGAAATCAGGGATGGTGATACCTCCAGAAGTTCTTTATTGTACAGGATTGTTTTAGCTATCCTAGATTTTTTTGTTTTTCTATATAAAGGTGAGCGTTTTTCTTTCAAAGTCTGTAAAGAATTGTGTTGGAAGCTGGAGAGATGACTCAGTGGTTAAGAGCACTGACTGCTCTTCCAGAAATCCTGAGTTCAATTCCCAGCAACCACATGGTGGCTCACAACCATCTGTCATGGGATCTGATACCCTCTTCCTGTTCGTCTGAAGGCAGTGACAGTGTTCTCACATACAATAAGTAAGTAAATAAACAAATCTTAAAAAAAAGAATTATGTTGGGATTTTGATGGGAATCGTGTTGAATCAGTAGACTGTTTTTGGTAGGACGGCTATTTTTACTATGTTAATTCTGACCCCTAAGCATGAGAGATCTTCGCATCTTCTGATATCATCTTCAGTTTCTTTCTTCACAGATGTGAAGCTCATACGGTCTTTTACTTGCTTGGCTAGAGTTACACTAAGGTATTTTCTGTGGTTTGTGTCTGTTGTGAGGGATGCTGCTGCCTTAATTTCTTTTTCAGCCCATTTATCATTTGTGTAAAGGAAGGCTACTGATTTTTTTGGTTTTTTTTTTTTTTTGAGTTAATTTTGAATACAGTCACTTTACTGAAGGTGTTTATCAATTATAGGAGTTCACTGGTAGGATTTTTGGGGTCACTTATGTATACTATTATATCATCTATGAATAGCAATACTTTGATTTCTTTCTTTCCAACTTGTATTCCCATTGACCTCCTTTTGTTGTCTTATTGCTCTACCTAAAATTTCAAGTACTATCTTGAATAGATATGGAGAGAGTGGACAGCCATGTCTTGTTCCGGACTTTAATGGAATTGCTTCAAGTTTCTGTACAGTTAATTTGATGTTGGCTATTGGCTTGCTGTATATTGCCTTTGTTGTGTTTAGATATGTGCCTTGTATCCATTGGTTTCTCCAAGACTTTTTTTTTCTCGTTTATTTATTTATTTATTTTAATATTTTTGTATACTCCAGACTTTATCCCCTTGCTGGTCCACCCTCTCACTGTTCCACATACCAGTCTCCGTGAGGATTTCCCCATCCCCATCCTCACCCCCACCCCCACCCCCACTCTACCAGACTTCCCCACTCCCTGGGGATTCCAATCTCTTGAGGGTTAGGTGCATCTTCTCTAATTGAGTCCAGACCTGGCAGTCCTCTGCTGAATATGTGTGTTGGGAGCCTCATATCAGCTGGTGTATGGTGCCTGGTTGGTGGCTCAGTGTCTGAGAGATCTCAGGGTCCAGGTTAGTTGAGACTGCTGGTCTTCTTATAGAGTCACCCTCCTCCTCAGCTTCTTTCAGCTTTTCCCTAATTCAACCACAGGGGTCAGCAGCTTCCGTCCATTGGTTGGGTGTAAGTGTCTGCATCTGACTCTTTCAGCTGCTTCTTGGGTCTTTCGGAGGGCAGTCATGATAGGTCCCTTTTGGTGAGCACACCATAGCCTCAGTAATAGTGTCAGGCCTTGGGGCCTCCCTGTGAGCTGGATCCCAATTTGGGCCTGTCTCTTTTCCTGTTCCTCAGGCTCTTCTCCATTTTTGTCCCCATAGTTCTTTCAGACAGGGACAATTATGGGTCAGAGTTTTTGACTGGGATAGCAACTCCATCCTTCTACTTCAGGTTCCCCTTTTCCCTTCCCTGTCTTCTTTCCCACCCAGGCCCTCCCTCCCACCTCCCTCCTGTTTCCATTTTCAGGTCTTGAATAACTTTATTCATTAAAGTACATAAAAAATAAAACACTCCAGGGCTTGCTATAATATGACAGCTGGGCTCTGGTGGTGCCATATTCCCCCGTCTCTTGTTGATTGTGTTCTTATGTTGGACTTTAGCCATCTGGTTGTTGCTGGTGCTGCCCCAGGTTTCTAGGAATGCAGGCAGAGTTGTGTCAGAGTTGTGGGCTGGAAAATGGAGAGCAGAGGACCAGGTAGGTGAAGTTCATTGCTTCAGGGTGTGTCCCAAGGGGACCTAGCAGACAAGGGCTTGGTCCCACCTAGCTGTCCCTGGTGCCAGCAGGCTCTGGGAATGCAGGCAGACCTGTGGCTTGTTGCTGTTTTTTATTTGTTGGTGTAGTGGTTTATATTTATAATAATAAAATAAGAACACTCCTGTCTTAATAGTCTGAATTTTTTAAAACTATTTTTTAAAAGATTTATTCCTTTTGTTTTATGTATGAGTATTCTTCCTGCATGAATATGTATATCCCTTAGAACTAGAGTCACAGACAGTTGTGAGCTGCCGTATAGGTACTAGAAATTGAGCCCAAGTCCTCTGGAAAGGCAGCCATTGCTCAACCATTTATTGAGCCATTTCTCCAGCACCCACTGAATTTTGACATACATTAAAGAAAAGATAACGAATATGCTAAACTTGAATCTAATGACTATAAAAAATAACTAGAGATGAATGAAGTTTCAGAAGAGAATTAAGAGTTGGGAAGTTTAACTTCTTATTCTACCCATTATCAGGTTTTAAAATTCCTCTGGTTGCAGAAGCCCTCCAGATCACTGAGTCTGACCCTCACAGGCTGTCAGACGACTGCGAGGTCTGGGTACTCGGAGTGTTTAGTCAGGAGCGAGCGTGTAATGATGATAGCAGGGAATTCAGATAACTCAAGGCTAGCATGAGCAGAGGAAACAGAATTCTTTGCCTTCTTTAGAAGTAATTTCCTTAAACTAAAATTCTGCTATGTTTCTGTAGAAATGTCTTAGGTTTTTATGCATATGGTATTTTTGAGAAAATTCATTTGGAGGAAAGATTAAAAATTGACAAGATTAAAGTATATTTGTTATCTAAATAAAAAACATTTATTAAGTAGTTTAAGAACAAATGCACGTAATGTAAGCAATTTTAAAATGTGCATAATTTTACTTTGACTTATGTAATTTTAAAATTAGCAAACTTCATCTTGAATTTTAAATATTTGTATTTAATTGGAGTATAGGCAGAAATCCAGTTAATTAAAACTTCAAATTGCTGCTGTTGCTAAAATACCTGAGCTTTTTTTCTTTTGAAAATAGACAGTGAATTTTTTAAGTTGAAAACTTTTAGCACACCTCGCTTTAGTGTAGTACTTGAATTGTTAATCAGCTCATATGTGTTACTAAGATACTGCTAGTCCTCTGAAATTATCTAGGTAGAAAACACACGGTTTTAGCACCTCCAGTGCTACATGTAGTTTTGGTTTATGGTGGAATATTCTTTGTCACACTGTTAGGCTAAAGATAGCTTTTACAAAGGGATAATGTGCATTAGGATGTGTCCTTCTTACTGCTCTTTGTCCTGTATACTTCTGCTCTTAGCACATAACATATATGGTCTGACATTTCCATTCAGAGTCAGACTCAGTAGCACAATACATTACAGATTCATGGAAAAGCTTAAGTAAACTATATACAAAAGATCAATATATAGATGTCAGTCTTTAAACATCTATAGTTACTAAAAACTTCTCAGATGTAGAGATATCTACTTCTAAGTACATATTTTGGCATAAGTAGCTTTATTTTGAGGCATTTATCTTTAAATTAATAGTTTTTAAAGCTCGTAATAGAGCTTAGTGGTAGAAGCAATTGCACAGGCCTGGAGGCCAATCATCAGCATTTCATAAACAAATAAACAAAAAAACAAAAACCACATCCAGAAGACTCTTAGGTGTTAATTATAGTAGTTAGGCATGAAGATACAACTCATCATCCCAGCCCTCAGGAAGCTGAAGCAGGAGGATTACCTTAAGTTTGAGGCCAGCCTGGGCTATAATAGAGGTAGATGTTCTAAGCAGGAGGGTGTCAGATGATGACCTGGGGAAGGGGAATGGCACAATGTGAACAAGGACGACATGGACAAACATTTCCTTTGTTACTGGAATTAGCAGCAAGTGTGTTTGCTGAGCTTCTATTTCTGAGAGTTGTAAGATGGTTTTTCTAAGTCTTGACCAAAATAATTTCCTTCTCTGGCAGATTTTTAGCCTTCAAATTACTGCTTCATTTAGGTTGTCGTTTATTTCCCATTCTAGTTGGTGGGGTTGATTGGGGATGGATTCCTAAATGCATGTGCCATTTCTCTAATTCTATGGGCAGATGTATTATGAATATTTTTTTGTTCACATACTAGGTAAATACTTTTTCTCTATTCCTAGAGCAGCATAATGATCAACGATTTTTGTCTGTATTCAAAATGTGAAAAAAGTTCAATACTATTGGTTTCCATAAAGGTTTTATAAGTAGAAAGACGGTGGTAGGTAGTACAATGAAAACTGCTGTTCGCAGGGCTATGGCATAACTCTGGCTAAGGATATCCACTGTCAAACTTGACAACTAGGGTTGCATCCCTGGAACCCATAGGGTGGACACACACACATGTACACACCCACACACACAATAAATTATCTTTAAAAATTAAACCTGCTGCCTGTGATTCTTGTTTCCCTTCTGGTGTGTTTCAGTCATCTAAGTACAGTGCTCTGAGACAAACTGGAGGATGGGAAAGTGTCTATTAGTTTTTCAAACAGATGTTATCACTACATGTATTACTCTTAACATATAGGCTTTACATGGGCTAGAGAAATGGCTCAATAGGTAGAGGTGCCTGCCACAAAACTTGAGGACTTGAGTTCAGTCCCAAGAACCCACATGGGAGGGTAGAACTAATTACAAGTTGTCATTTGAAGTCCATGTTTCTACTGTGGCATGCATGTGTAGGGACACATACAAATAATAATAATAGTAGTAATAAGAACAATGACAATAACTGCAACAATAAATACATAAGATGTAATATATTTTAAAAGATGTAGAATTTACAGCTATATCACAGAACTTTGGGCCCCAAAAAGTTTGTTTCTCTGGAAAAACAAAGTCACCTATATATTATTATGTACAATGAGCACCCAATAATTGATTCAAATATTTGTATTTATTATGTTGATCTAGTTTCTTTCTTTATGGATATATCTCTGAATTGCCTTGTATTTACTAAACTTATTAGATTAAATGGTAGAAAATTCAGATAGTTTTAGTGTTGATTTATGATACACATATATTCCTACCCAAAATAGTTAGAAATGTTCTATAATAAAAGTTGGTAGTACAATTCAAAACATATAGCTTTACAAATTTAACGATTTTTCCCTTTTGGCGGCTCAGAAACTCATTAGTTCATTATAGACAGTTATAAAAGTAATATGTAGAAGTTCATTGACAACTTATTATATCACTTGTGTTCAACTGAACAAGGTGTCTATAATTGTGTTTAGTGTTGTGTGACATATGAAAAAACACAGATCCTTTGTGAGGTTGTAACTTTTATCGATATAAAGATACAGTTAGAAATGAAAACCATGTGATGGTTGTGTCTCTGTGATACTCTTTTCAAGGTTTATCAGCTTTCCTTGATTTCTTTTTTTTTTTTTAACTTATATAAAACTTTTATTGGAGGTGTCAAAATGTAGCAGTCATATATAAGTAATTTAAAGTTCAGTAATCTTAAATGTTAGGTATCATAAACAGTCATCCTTTTGACTGTTGGAAGATTAGTTTTTTGCTTTTTCTAGGATGTAGTTTCCCTCCTTGTGTTGAAGTTTTCCATTTATTACCCTTTGAGGGGCTGGATTTGTGGAAATATATTAGCCCAGATCAGAATACACAAAGTACAATCCACAAACCACAAGAAACTCAAGAAAAAGGAAGACCAAAGTGTGGATACTCGTTCCTTCCTAAAAGGAAGAACAAAATACCCACAGAAGGAGTTGTAGAGACTATCTATGGAGCAGAGACTAAAGGAAGGACAATTCAGAGACTGCTCTACCTGGGAATCCTTCCCATATTCAGTCATCAAATCCAGACACTATTGTGGATGCCAGCAAGTGCTGGATGACAGGAGGCTGATATAGCTGTCTTCTGAGAGGCTCTGACAGTACCTGACTAATACAGAAGTAGAGGCTCACAGCTATCCATTGGACTGAGTACAGGGTCCCGAATGAAGGAGCTAGAGAAAGGACCCAAGGAGCTGAAGGGTTTGCAGCCCCTTAGGACAAACAACAATATGAACTACCTAGTACCCTCAGAGCTCCCAGGGACTAAACCACCAACCAAAGAGTACACATGGTGGGACTAATGGCTCCAGCAGCATATATGTATAGCAGAGGATGGCTAAGTTGGTCATCAATGGGAGGAGAGGCCCTTGGCTCTGTGAAGGTTCTATGCCCCAGTGTAGGGGAATGCCAGGGCCAGTAAGCAGGAGAGGGTGGGGTGGTGAGCAGGGGGAGGGGGGAGGGAA